>OY747131.1:48435123-48705123 GCA_963556465.1 Berberis vulgaris | reverse complement strand
ATAAAGTAAATGAAATATCTGATAGACACATATTCGTTAGGGCATGCCATACACATCTTAATGCCATACAATATTCATAGTTTCTTATACCTCTACTCTAGGTGTATAAGTAAAGGCCATAATAGTTACTACTCTATTACTAATTTTTTTTTTAACATTACATCTATTTAAGCATGCATTTGAATTTTAGTTGATTTGTGTTCTTTTCCACAACTCAAAAAAAAAAAATGGAAAATGTGTTTTGTATAGAGACTTGCTTGTATACGTGGTATAAAATTTTGGTATACAAACTTGCTTACACATCAGGTTTGTCGTTCCATGTGAGTACAGTAATACGTGTAATATTTAGAAAATAATTGCCATGGATCGAACTTCGGGTGAGATGACATGTGCCTCGATGTGGCACCCCACTTGGAACATGTACATTTCAAGTAGTTTCGAATGCAAGGGAGACACACTTTGGTGAGGTGTGTTCGACACAGGAAGAGAGTGCAATTGTGGAAAAGAAGTGAAGTTTTTGTGAGTGTGCATGATTGCCTTAAGGGAAGAAACTAAATGCTCATTCGATCAATGAATGTGAACTACATGTCTTCCTTAAGGTAGAAAATGTGTTTTGTAGAAATTTTAATAATAGTATATTATGACTATGATTTGTATTTGATTGAAAATAAATTGTATTTATGAAGACCAATAAATTAGGGATTGTATTCATTCATTTGTAACCGTTCCGTGCAGGATGGTAAGTCTACCAACGTTTTCGCAGGTCTGACTTTCCAAGTTGTGAGTGTTGGGTAAGTAAATGATTACTTGAAGATGGTAAACTTATTAGTATGACATGTTTGGCTCATTGAAGAACTATAATTCTTTGCCATGTTTTATTCAGTATGAATTTTTTTTATAAAACATGTAAATTATTTTATTTATAAGAAATTGAGATTACTCACACCAGTTACCTCGCTTACCCAATTAAGTTTATGCTTCTTGGGTATATTCTTATTGGAACGTAGTCATTTAGCTTTTCCCATGTTAGAAAGTCATTGAGGTTGCGATATGGAAGGTTTACTTGGGGGACGAAATCTCTAAAGAGTTACCTGGTTAGAGTTTTTGTTTATATTAAATTTTTTTATTTTATGTTTCTGTTGTTAAATTTTCATGTCCCGAGTTTTGGGGAAGAGAAAATCCTAAATCCTACGTGGATATAAGGATTTTCATTTTATCGAAAATTGGGGTGTGACGATAGGAGAGTTTCACATAATAATTATAATCTTATATTCACAAGTAGTAAATACCAAATAACGTTGGTAAGGTTAAGTGAAAACCTAGGTTAAGAACAAAATGCTATTCATACTTGTAATTGCCTAGTTAGTGTTCAGAGTTTCCATAGAACTTAATGATATTGGATTGTTTATCTAACTTGCGATTCTTAATTAGATAGCATGAAAAAAATAGTTTGAAAGTGACGATGAGTTTAATTCAACGAATTTGAAAAAAATAATAAGATTAATGCAGTGCGATCACGTTTAATCTTGAGCATTGTCATTCATGAGTTAGTAAATGAATTATTGGAGTTTAGTTCATGAACATATTTTTGATGTATGGAGATAAAACCCTTAGCTAATTTTTCATCATCTACTTCCCTTAAGTTTTTATTATTCTTATAGTAATATTCTTAGTAATTTTCTAACTTTAAAATAAGAAAAATCTAATCCCCCAACATTTTTTTATTTGGTTTGTTAGTTGTCTTTTAGTTACCCTTAATGATAGTTGGCGAGCCCTCTAATCTCCATTCTAGAATGATCCATAAATTTTTTTTGGGAAAGTGATGATCCATACTTATTCTTTACTATAATTACAAAACTTAATATTAAGTTGTGTGTTAATAAAATAGTGCATCAGATACGAATGCGAATTATTTCATCTTGTTATCATTCTTTGCAGGAAACATAATCTCATTCTTAGGCTGAAAGATGAGAATCACAGTAGGTGGCATAGAAACAAGCACAAGTTGGTGAATTTATCAATTCTCTTTTCACTTATATTTTACTTCGTCCAAGCTAGATAGAGATGATAATATTATGTGGTTATTTTAATCTACTGTCACCTCATAAGATAGAGATCATAATATTTTGTGTTTGTTCTAATCTATTGTCACCTTAGAAGAAAATGATCATCTTCTGATTGTTCCTCAGCTGAAGCAATTAAGGTCACTATCCTTGATATGACAATCACAAGGCACCCGGCACGAATGGCTTCCATGATTTTTTTTTAAACACTTTTTTTGATATTGTGAGTCAAGATGTGATCAGAGTTGTACATGATTTGTTTTTGTGAATGAGGTTATGGAACCTTGGCTGAATGAAACCTAATAAGTTCCAATCTTAGTTCCCCTGATAATTGGACCATTAGTCTTTGCAATGTATATACAATACTATTTCCAAAATTATCGTTTGAAGCAAGGATTGCGATTTTATTTTTCGAGTTAATTTTGACTTTTTGATTTAAAAAATATTAATATTCCCGTGTGTAAAGAAAAAAGGTAAAAATTTTGAGGATAAATGAAAAAAAAAAAAATATATATATATATATATATATATATATATATATATATATATATATATATATATAATACAATAAATTTCGAGGGTATATGAAATATGTGACAAAAAAAATAAGATGCAAGTAAATAAATCTATTAAACACATTAAATGAAGCCTAAATACCAAGAAAATGAAACAAACATGAAATCAATATATAATTAGAAAATTAAGGGGCAGTTTCAAAAGTCAATATATACGTAAAAGAAATAATATTAGAAAATCAGGGTGGTGGTTTAAAAAATCAATAAATACTTAGATGAAATGATAACTAGATTAAAAAACCCCAAATTTTACGAAAACCCCTAAAACTTAAAAAAAAAAAAAAAAAAAAACTCGAAAAATGTAAGTTTTGGTAGTTGGTTTTTAAGCAAGTTAACACTAAGGTTTTCTATTCTAGTAACACTTGATTGTCGGATAGAGAGGCCATAAACTTTTTTACATCCACTCCCTCACACAATGGCAGATGGAAACTTCAAACTCAAGATGAGATAAAGTGCTCGAAGGCTCGACAACTCTCCAAAGGAGGCATATACCAATACAAAGCTCCCTTCAGCCTTTTTTTCTCACTTATCTTCTTTTATCTTTTTAAATAACCAAATAGACCATAAGAAGGAAAAGTTTCTTCCTAAAATATCATGAGATCTCTCACAAGGGATATGAGTGTTAAGTGGGTGAAACATGAAGAAATGATTTTCAAGAGGTTTTAAAGATGGTTTGAGATATGATTTTGAGCCATATTTATAGACTAAGCTTGGCTTGGTGAAAGAGGTGAAATCGACTTCCCTAGACATCTCCAACCGCTTGATTCGGAACTGCTATTTCATAACGACTCTCTCTCTAACTGATGGCGACGTATGAACAACGAGCAAATCTACAGTGGGGCGAAGTCGATGTTTCATTACTCATATCTCTTTTCAAACAAAATAATTTTCTTAGTCACATGGGCAAAGTACTTGAGAAGTACTTTGTCACATGGACTTATCCATCAAGCACATGGGCATGTCTCATGAGAGAATATCTCCAAATTCAATTAATGAAATAGGTTAACGGGATCAACCGTTTCAAATCAACTGTAGAATCAATAGGCCATGTCATTCATCCACATAATTTGTACCTAAATCTCAAATAAACAATATAATATAATATTATATGATAATATCATCGTAAATTCCTTTTCACTAACGAGCATGTTTATTCATAATTGATGGAGCAACACTATATAAAACCCCAAATCCACCACAAAATCAAATTTTCCTGAGCACTTCACCTTATTATTGAACTTTGCCAGTGGATCTTGGACCCTGTTGGATCAGACGGGGAAAGAGATAAAAAGAGCAGGTAGATTGAATGGGTCTCACTCTTTCGATTCCACACTAACTACATTCATAATGTCTGGAAAGCATACTCAACTCACTTTGCACGATTGGTTCGTTTGGATACAAAGATTATGGGAAAAGACCACCAAGATGCAAACCTGCAAAACAATAAACTAAAGTAGGAACATTATACCTTTTGCGCGCCATAAACAAGGATGTGATTTTTGTTCATAAATGAAGTATTACACTATCACTTTACAATATATAATAATGTTTATCAAGGATGCATGCATGGACCATCAAATGTATTAGAATGGAGGTCAAAGTGAATTAAATTCATAAAACTGTCAAATCGACTCTAATTTAACAATCTCATTGTGATAGATAGTCGTCTTGTTCTTCGCCCCATCTATAGGAAACTCTTCCCTACATGGTCAGTCACAATAACTCCTCAAACAAGATTTTGTCTAAGTGAAGAGCCAAAAAAGATATTGGATGTACACAATCGGTGCCAAAGAACAAAACCAACTAAGTTTACTATGTATGTTTAGTCAGGTGGAGTGCAGTAAGTAGTGGTAAACATTGTTGTGTTGATAAAATAAGGAAAAGAAATCATGTTTGTGGCACTAGCAATTTGTACGTTGTTAAGGTTACTTAGAAACAGAAAAAGGGAAAAATCACATGGCTTGGGCTGGGGTTAGGTTACGGATTAAGCTTCTCATCACAACTCACACCCCCCCACCCATGTGTTAGTAGGTGTTTGTTTGCATTCTTGTTTTTCCAGGCAGGCTCGCATGGTGATTGGATATGTTATTATATATATATATATAGAGAGAGAGAGAGAGACCTGGAAATACGAATAACAGAGACTTTTTTGTTTTTATTAATTTCTTCTCCTTTTAGATAAAATTTCATTTTGTCATGTAAGAAAAATCCGCGTGTGTGGAGGAGAAGCAGCCGATCGAGCTCATTAAAAAAAAAAGGGTAAGAAACCACCTCTAGTTGGTTGATTGTTATTTTCTAATGTTGACATTTCGCAAATGGGTGGGTCGGCACTATCGGAGCCCACCATAATTTGAAATACAAGTGTAATTGCAATGGACCAAACTCATACAAATGCATACATACAGTCGTGTGCAGAGATACCCACCAAACCAAACCAAATCCAACAATCAATCATATAATAATACTTGTGAAGTTCTTTCCACCAGCAACCATATATAACTAGTATTTTGCAGCAGACATTAATGTGGTTTGTTTTGTTTACATACTACAGTTTCATTAATGAAATTTTTTTTTTGTGCCCCCAGAGATTTTTTTTGTGTTGGCAATGGCATGCATCATTTTTGCACTTGCCACAGAGAATAAACATTGTTAATGCTTATTTGATGGGATGCATGTGTAGTTAAGTAAAAAGATAGACATTAATTAGTCTAATAAATAACATATTTGAACAAATATAAATATGTTAGTGTACAATTACATAAATGTTTCTAGAATGGTTAAGTGAATATATGCCCACCCACTAGTCACTACATACATCACCATGGTATAATATGTACATCTCGGGTGATGACCCATCGCATCAAAGATATGCACATTATAATGTCTTTTTATTGCCAACCTCGCTGATTGAAGGAAGCTACTGGTTTCTGTAATGGGAAAAAAAGAAAGAAAGAGGAAATTTCAAATAATCTCTTTAATTATGCAATTTGCAATATTAGATGGTATAGACGATTCCTATAGTGGGTTGGTTTGGGTATGCAATGCAATATTATTAAACATTCATACACACTCAAACAATAATGACCCAATAGCATCAGTTGACAATGGTGTTATTTATTTTGGGTTTGGTTAAATATTGCTATAGGAGAGGCTTAGTTGACAAAATTGCAATGTGAGTCTGTATTTAAAATAAATAAATAAAAAATGACTATCTGTAAATATGACATAATACAATAATCAGAAATTCTAAATGTCGAGGAAGTGGGCGAGCGAGGGAAGTGGATTTCATCTCCTCCTTCTCTTCTTATCTCTGTTTCCCCGTCATTCACGATACAAACATGAAGGGAGGAGAGATGGCATGGGACACGTATATGGAATTAATTATTACAAGAGAAAAATAAAATAATGGTTTCTATCTTTATGCTCTCAACGCAAGTCTCGTCTCTGTTGTGTTGTGTTGTGATTCCAACTCGAAGGAAAAATGGTCTTGGTCAAAATCACAAAAACACACGCTCTCTCCCTATTCTTCTCTCTCTCTCATCTCCACTTTATTTCTACTTCAATTCAATTCTAAGGTACCTAGACATTCTCTCTCTCTCTATTCTCGCAATTTCCTAGGGTTTCGTCTCCTTGTACTTACTCAACCTCCTCCTCCACTTTTTTCCCATTCAATTCTGCTGCTATCTATAAATAGGAGGGAATTTGTCTCAGTTTTTCTTCATTTTCTTTTTCTCCTCAAAACAACAATTTTATCACCGTTTCTTCATTGCAGGTTTGTTTGTTATGTTATTTTTGTTCAATTCCGTTTCGTTAATATGTTTTGTTTGCTTCTCTGTGATGTTCAATTTTTGTTTCTTCTCTCATCTTCCTTCCAACAAATTGTGAATTCTGAATTCGGAGTCTTGACCCATTTCGGTCTTTTTTGAATTCCGTCGTCATCAATTCCATCATGTTGCATCAATTCTTTCTTGTTTTGTTTTGTCTTTTTGAATTCCATCATCATCATCATATGTTTGTGTTGTGTTGTGTTGTGGTTCAGATTGTTAACCTGGATGTTTGTTCCAATTCTGACAAACGCCGGCATGCCATTTTATCGGTAAATTGGCTATTGATTATCGTACCATCAGGGCGGTGGGGGTACATAGGTACAATATCTATCTATATCAAAACGCTTTTCACATGCTAGGTTTTAACAAGATCAGAAGTCAACCCAGGTCCGGTAGTAGATCTTCGCCATTTCAAGGTAGCTCTTTTAAATTTCTTATTATTTTATTTTCACAATTCACTTCATTCAGATTGGGATGATAATACTTCATATACTCCATCGATGTGATGGATCACTTGCAATATACATTTAAAAAAAAAAAAAACTAAATCCACAATTAGGAACTCTAGGTTTTTTACTTTTAATTTTTATTACTGAAAAAAATCTACTTTTATTTTTTGCTTGTAGGAGAGAATATAGTAGCCCCTTAGTTATTTGTTATACATTAGCAAAAAACACATCAATTATATTTTTTTGGCCTAACCGAAAAAGGGGCAGGAAAACAAGTTCAGATTGAACTAAACTGGTCATGAGATTTTTGTCAGGGTAGTGGTAGGGGCAGGGGTAGCAAATTAGTGTTTTTTGTTCCCCTTTTAGTTATTGAAATGTTACCAATATGCAGTGTTAGGTCCCTCTATATCAAAAAAATCAATCCTAAGTATTGCTGAAAGAAGTGAGTATCTGTATATGTACGGTTTTTTTACGAGATATTGTATAAAAAGTTTCTGCTGGCTTGTACATAGTGCAATATCAGCATTTCAACCATTGTTTTTTTATTTTATTATCTGCGAGGGACAAAATGCTTGCCATTTAACGTTTGATTATGAACTTATTGCATATTATTTTCTTCTATTTTTTCTTACACTTTTGACGCTAGACTTCTTTTGTGCATGAAGGCATGGATTTTGTAGATTCAAAACGCAAGAGTAGCATTGTTGGTAGAATTGTTGTTGGGGCCCTCCTTACGTTTCTATGCATTGCTATGCTCAAGCGGTCATCTAGTTTCAGTAGTCCTAGTGTGGTAAATCCTTCACCCTAATGTCTTTCCTTTATACTTGTCAAAGTGGAATTGAAGATTACTAAATGCATCTTTAATATTCGAAGAAATTGATCTACTACATTTTTATTGTTCTCAGAACTTTACATTCATATTAAACATGCATTTTTAATTTTTTGTGTGACTATCTCTTGTGGTAATTAGAACAAAGCCCACTAGATAAAAATAAGGATGTGTTTAGTTGACAGAATCTTAGTCCTTCGGAATGTTGGGCAATAAAGGTTAAGGGTAATAAAGAGAAAGTGAGGCAGTATATGACATTCTTAATGACAAAATCTTAGTCCTTCGGAATGTTGGGCAATAAAGTGAAGGGTAATAAAGAGAAAGTGAGGCAGTATATGACATTCTTAATCCCCTCCCCCAAAAGAATAAATTTTCACCATCTCATGAAAATCACGAGAATTTGATTCCTATAGTTGGTAAAAATAAATAAGTAAATAAAAAATTTATGTTCACTATGTTAAGTCTCTAGAAAAAAGCCCCTGAGATAGGTTGGATTCCGTTCAACCAAACATATGCCATAAGATATATGTAGTAGAAAACATCATTATATTTTGTGAGGTGCAACGAAGTTTAGCATTGAAAATACAAATTTATTTAGTTATGTGATGGGACTCCCTTCATGGGAACCATATTATATCTTGATTCTTTGTTTTTTTCATTCTTTTAGTTGACATCATAGATGGAAAGGTGTTTGGACAGTATACTTGGTAAACCTACCTCATAGGAAAACGTGAACTGTAAAAAAGTTACAAAATTTAGAACTGTATTGGAGGAGTGCCCCAGGGATGTCAACCTCATAATACGTATGGAGCCGTCTCCACTACGTGTCCCACGAGTGTATTACAAGCATTGTCTGAGACAATCTTGATGATCTCACCAAACTTCCTAGATGTGACCTTTGGGTCAGTTCTTACTGCCAATGTCTTCACTGAGCCAGTGTTGAGAGATCCGATCTTTTCCAGCTTACTTGAAAATAAGAGGAGATTCTCATTATCGTTCTTGGCAACGTCTTCCAATGCTCATTGGATGTTTGCATACGTGTTTGCTAACTCCTTTATTGTTGCATGCAACACCTATGGTGTGCAACTTTATCTCCTTTCTCATGTAATTTCTTTGTGGTTTGTGACCAAGTTTTTACAACTATTGCATTGCAAAGAAAGGTTGGATTGATGAGGGTGATGAGTCGCAATAGTGCTGAGACAGGCAAGTTCTAACTAGTGTATCGTCATACATGCATGCGATTTAAGCTTTTCAGCAATGGCATAAGAAATTGCGTTGATGAAAACGATGATCAAAGGGGCAGTTGTGACTAGTATATTGTGATAATTGCACGATTTTCCTGATAGGAGATTGTTCTGTTTCTATTTCTGTTCGTTATGATGAGATGTTTGTTGATTCTCGTGCTCTTTATTAAGCATGCTATGTTACTTCTTTTGTTTGTGTTGTTTCCATTATCCCTCATACCTCGTTCTTGTGTACCCAGTTTTCACATCTCGAACCAGGGGTAACTCATGTGTTAGTAACTGGAGGTGCCGGTTACATTGGTTCACATGCTGCACTTCGACTCTTAAAGGATTCATATCGCGTAACTATAGTGGTATTAACTCCTTTCCATTGTATTAAAAAGTTGCTATCAACATTCCAATTCTTTAAATGCTGAATGCTTGATTTGTCTGGCACTTGTGTCCTATTCTGACAGGACAATCTCTCTAGAGGAAACTTGGGTGCTGTTAAAGTTCTCCAGGAACTATTTCCAGATGCTGGAAGGCTTCAATTTATTTATGCTGATTTGGGGGATCCAAAAGCTGTATCCTAGTCTTGGCAATTATTCAATATCCTTTTATGCTATTACTAAATCAAAACTTAGATTCTTGTCTGCTTAACAAGCATTTCAGGTAAACAAAATATTTTCAGAAAATGCATTTGATGCTGTGATCCATTTTGCAGCCGTTGCATATGTGGGCGAAAGTACACTTGAACCTCTCAGGTACCTTTTCTCTTTAGTTCAAATCAGACTCTTCTTTACATTTCTTGAATCTAGAAATATTGAACTTGTTCAAACTGAGTTCACACCCTAATTTCCCGAAGCAGCTCAGCTGAATCATAAATATATACATTTAATCTTACTATGAGTATATCATATCGGTTTTTACAAAAAACAACTTTCTAGGGACTCTTGGAATTTCCATGTTAAAATTCCTCGACTCTGAGTAGTTGACTCAGAAATTACAAGGTCAAACAAGTTCTGACAAATAAGACCAAAACACACTCAATAGCTCCTTAGATGCACAAATCCACAAAACAATATGGAAATAGTAAGCTATGTGAAATTGTGAATAAATGTTAAAGGGAGCTTATCATATAAAACCTGAAAATTTGGGGGGTGTCCATGGAGTGTGGTTGATGATTAATTGTCACAGCCACATAAGATTTACTTTGGATTTGTTGTTTGGGGCGGAAAGCGGGAAGAAGTGTAGACAGTCGCTTGGGTGCCCTGGGAGTCACGATAGAGTTGAGCGGGACCATAATAATTGTTTTATCTTACATTGTTTACTTTAATTTGGAAGTAGTCAAAGAGGTGGGAAAAAGTAACATAGAAGAAGAATGGATGAAAAAGATGTACCTGACCTGATCGAGTTGAGTAGAAGAGTAGAGCCACGTTCACTCTCGAAGACTCGAGCACATAAATCGACCTTTATGGTTTTTAAAAAAATCCGAAGAAGCAATTAATATTAAAACACTAATAAACAGATAGTGTTTTAAACTATTTAAGTCAATATTAATTATTATTTAATTAATTAAGCTATGAGGCGAAAAAACCATTCTGCCGTGAAGAGTCTTTGAAGCGAAGCGTGCAAGTGCAAAATTGGTGCCATGGGCATTGCAGCTGAGTTGCAAAGGAGCTTCATAGCTTTGGACAACAATAGGAATCACTTATAGACATTGACAGAATCCCTTGACCTCCTGTCACACTATCAATTCCATAGCAAAGGTTTTCCTTTTATCAACACCATAGGTAGTGTACACACTTGGAAGATGCACCAAGTGACTATTACTATGATGGGCCCATCAAGACGCTCCAACTCACTAGGGTATGGATTTGATGACTTTTTCCAAAAACTTCAATCCACTTATTGAAAAGAAGTTGTGATGTAAAACTTGTGAAGAACATGGGTTTTTGAAATTTTCTTGGTATGGTTTTAGCCAAGGATGCACGGACTCGGATACGAGTATCGTTTCGGACACGGATACGACACGGGGACTCGGCAATTTTCAAAAAATTAGGACTCGGCGACACGTCAAACCTTATTTTTATTTTTATATTTTTTTAAAAAACTATTAACATAATGTCATAACTCATATACAATAATTAATAATGCAAACATATAAAACATCTAGATGCATAATAATTTGTAAATTTACGGAGCTTATAATATCATGTCACAACTCACAATTCATCTAGTCAAAACATAATAAAATATTTTTGACGTGTTGCAAACTTGCAGGTAATATTGCTAGAATATTTTACGGCAAACTTGCAGGTAATAAATTTAAAAGGACAGGAGAAGAACTTACAGGAAGAGAAATACTGCAGCTACCAGCTAGTAAATGAAGAGTTGAAGACAAGTTAGACAACAATCAGATTCCAGATGTGAACTAAAAAAAAAAAAAAAACCCACTGTCAGAAATTGAGTGTGGTAGGCTGGTTCAAACAGCTTTTGATTTCATTCACTGATTTTTTTTTTCCAGAAATTGATTGTGGGGAAAATAGAAATTGATTGTGCATATGAAATAGAAAAGTAGGGTTGGAAATATGCTTACTTGATACAAGTCTACCAAGAAATGGAGAACATGTAAGTATCCGCGTTCATTTTCTTCATGATCTTCACATCTTTGTGGAAATTAAGGGACGGAAATAACAAAAATAGAAATAATTATATAAATTTCCCCATTCAGAGAACGCTAAGGGTAATGAGACTGTTACTTCAATTTTCATCAAGAAAAAACCCAAATTGATGGAGTGGGGGGCTTACAATGCTTGTTGAAATTGGCAATGGGTTTGTTGTTTGCTGAAGAAGAACATCGAAGCAGAGAGGGGAATGGGGCTTCTGCAGTTGCTTTGGGTTCATGAGAGAGCCCGGAAGACCATTCAGACCTGGTACTTGGCACTTGCTGAAATTGGTACGTTGGTTCAAATAGCCTAGGACAGAAGAATAGAAGAAGTAAAGAAGAAGAACTGAAATTACAAAAGAGTTGAAGGACAAAAAGTGAGAACGAACCTGAGAGATGAAACTAGCTGCTTCAATCGGCGTCTGCTTCAGAGGGAAGCTTCTTCTTCTCAAGAAATCTTCTTCACGAGTTGGATATGTGTCGGCTGCGCCTCGCACGCGTATCCGTATCCGACGCGTTTTACTAGGATTCGGAGGGTTTTTCCGAGAGTCCGTGCTTCCCAGGTTTTAGCCTTTTTCATACAATGGTTAAAAAATTCCCATGAAGGTATTCCGATTGCAAAAATCTCTACCAAAGCAAGCAGCCAAGCAAAACCAACAAATTTAGGGCTAAAGTTTGGTTGATAGGAAAGTTGGAGATTTCAAAAAACTAGAATATGTTCTAGTTTTTGGTTTGGAGCCAACTAGATTTTCGTGAACTCACCGACTGTGACTAATGGGCAGAAGTCTGGCACCCATCCTTCTTTGGTACAATTGTAAACTAGTTAAAGCTTCTAATCAGTGAAGGCTCTTTGCGAAAATCATGGACCCCACTGCACCCACCCATAACAACCTTCCCAACAAAATGCCAACTCCTTTTTATAGAAGACATAGGAAGTCCATCGGGACCCAAAGCTATGTCACATTCACAAGCCTTCAAAGCCCACTTCATCTCATCATAAATCTTCAGGGCTCCTATTTTGATCCTTCTAGATGGTATGATTTAATGTGACACAAGATATACAATTATAAGTGTGACATGAGGCATATGCTGATTATGTAAGTAATGTATACTGCACACTGTTGGTGAATGATTATTTCAAGGTAGAATAATTATCTATTTTTGAAAATAAAAAATGGGATTTCATTGAAAACGGAACATCCAACTCGTGGAGTTGCTTACTGTGAGCAATACGTTAATTGATTAACAAAGTTTATCAACATATCTAGGCAGGATGAGTTATACGACATTTTTTTGTGAACTGAACTGTGTTTTATCGCAGTATCTTGGTACCGTGGTTCAGTTGTTTAATCAGAAATATGCTTTCTGTTATATCTCACCTGTGGTTGTCAATAATAAATGATATGAGCTGTGCTTTTTCTTATGTATTTTTCAGATAATACTATTATGTATTTTGCAGAAAAAAATGTTAAATGAAAACAAGTCATGACATTCCAGGACCCATTCCATTGTGACAGTGCGAGGTTTAGTTTTATTTTATTTAATTCTGATATTCCTTCTGACTGGATCTATCTTTTGGGTTATGATACTATTCAACATTACATAGATCATCTTTCTTTTCAATATATATATATATATATTAAAAAAAAAAAAAACCATTTCAACTAATACTTGGTTTTGATCAATGTGTACTGATGTATTTACAATTAAATTGATTGTTGTAAACCCTGTGACACCGTGTTAGACAGGTTGACACACTTTGAATTCTCTGTTTTTTTAAACTCTGGTTGTCTTTTCGTATTGCGATAACTGTATTTTGTGTTAGTTGGTTTACTCTTCCATCAAAGGTGACAGTATGTTGAGCACTGCTTATTGCTTGAACCTTTATCTTATTATGGAAAAAGTAAATTTTTGCGCATTATAAACATTCCCCAACTGTGATACAGGTATTATCACAATATCACATCAAATACCTTAGTGGTATTGGAGGCAATGGCAGCTCATGGTGTGAAAACATTGATTTATTCAAGTACTTGTGCAACATATGGAGAGCCTGAAAAAATGCCTATTACAGAAGAAACTCGTCAGGTTAGAAGTCAAAATAAAATACTTGTCTACATTTAGAGTTTGATGTACCTTCCCAAACTATTAGTTTTTTAGTTTTGAGTACTAATGATATCATGAAACATGTGTTAGAAGACAACATATTTTATTATGTCATGTTGCAATTATATTTTCTTTCTTGTTGATATGCTATAAATATGGAAGTAGCCAAGCTACAAGTTGTATTAGATTGAATTTAATACTAACGATACCCATTTGTGCAAATTTAGGTCCCAATCAACCCATATGGAAAAGCCAAGAAAATGGCAGAAGATATCATCCTCGACTTCTCGAGGAACTCGAACATGGCTGTTATGATCCTAAGGTTGGTTAATACGAAAATAGATATATAATCTCATAAATAAATATTGCAAGCTACTTTGAATTTCTTGGATCAACTTAGTGAAAACACTTGCTTTGAACTTAAAAATTTTCTATTGTCATATAAGCAAGACATGGCCGAGTCTAGTGTACCTCATTTAAGAATTGAATTGTTGTTCATTATCATTCGGAAGCTTTCTTTCTGTGTTTTGCTTTCTTTTTTCTCCGAGGTTAACTTATCTATATCGTTTCTTAAGTATGCCTTCCTTCAATTCCTGGATCATAAATACTGATCACTGAGCTTAAATCATAAATTAAAATCAGTTCCTTGAGAAGCTTTAAAGAATGTAAGATACACTATGGGCTAAGCGGGCTACTTGGGATATGTCCTGTGTGTATCTTATATCTGCGAGGAATGGATTTCTTGGGGTGTCCTTTGAGAGGCTGTGGCTAATTGTCTCACTAATATCTCTACTGTGAGACAAATAAATAAATAAAATGATAGAAACTTAATTTGGGTAAGAACAAAGTGAAATATGCCAAAACCCTGGAGTCCATCCAGCAATGTTCTGGATAGAATCCCTGGCTGAAGCACATGCTAGTTACATTCCACCTCTTTGAAGTTGCGCCCAGTGTTGTACGAATCGGTGAAAATCGCGATTCAAATCGCCGATATGAATAGACTCGGCATGCAAACGGTTTAAATCGTCCAAAAAATCGGACTTCATCCAAATCGGAGTGAATCGCCACCAATTCAGCGGTGAAATCGTTACATTGCGATTGAAGAACAAACGTCCGATTTAGATGCTTCGCACAAAATGGAGAATACCAATAGAAAAAAAAAGCAGAAACAAACAGGGAAGAAGAAGAAGAACCAGAATCTGAGAAAGAAAATTAGACATACCTTCTCAGATCTGCTCCGTCACGACATCTTCCCCTCGACTCCGGCTCAGATTGGCTCTCTATTGTGGGTTGAATCGATCTCTTGATCTCTGCGGTTGTGTGGGTTGAATCGATCTCTGCGTCTGTGGGTTGAATCGATCTCTGCATCAATCTCTGCGTCTGTGCGGTTGTGTGGGTTGAATCGATCTCTGCGTTTGTGTGTTGTGTTGGCTGTGTTGTGTGTGTTGTGTTGGCTGAATCGATTTTTGTGTTGTGCGGTTGTGTGGGTTGAATCGATTTTTGTGTTGTGTGTTGTTGTGTTGTGTTGGGTTGTGTTGTCAGGGTCAGGGACCCTTAAATAATTTTTTTATTAATTATCATGCTTAAACCCTCAAAGATAATTAATATAACAGAGACAACCTTATTTTCCAGAGAGAGTTTTTGTCTATAAAGAGCAAATTCGACCCCCATTAAATGAAGGCAAATATATATATATATTATAATTAAAAAAATCTTACGATTTACGATACAATTTACGATTAAATCTAAATCTTACACGTTACGATTTACAATACGATTTACGATTCACTAACATTGGTTGCGCCCTTAATATTTGTCTAGACATTTACACCACAAAACTGCCCACACTAGAGATCTTGCATTTAATCTACTCTTGATTAATCACAAAGTTTTTTTTATCAAATGCCATATGTATGCCTCTGACATACTCCCGTTTGTTTTCTTGGTCTCCGAATAGTGGGGTTCTATAGATTTTATCCCCAATTTGGATGAGCTTTACCCCTGGAGCATCTTTTATCCTGTGTGCATAGCTTCATCACAAGCTCCTTTGTTATAAGGTGAACCCCCTCGCTAGCGTCTATCATGAGGGCATCCTTGAATATGCCTACACATGCAAACAAGCACCAACTCCGCTTGTACTTCTCTCTGTTATAAGAGTCTTTGACTCTACGTCAACATATCCACCACTGTTGTTGGTATAAATCATCTCAAAGAGACATGAAATAAGCAACTCATGGATCTTGTGGAGTTGGAACGTTGATGTGTAGTTGCTTTTTTTTTTTTTTTTCATTTTTAATCTGAAAAACAGTGAACTATGCATTATAGAATGCAAAAGAAATTTGGAAAGCTGAGAGAGATTTTTCCTATCACAAACCACGGAAAAAAAGTCACTTTACAGTGTTTACCCGCTGTGATTATAATTATGCGATGATATCCTTCAAGGTACCCCACATACATCCCCACACCCATATTCTAATTTTTCAGAATGATTTAGTAAATTATTTTCCTTTTACCCCTAACAGGCTTTAAGGTTCCTTTCTTTTCATAATTTCCAAACTATGAGTAAATCCCAAATCCAACGACTTTGAGAGGATAGAACCCATTGGAGACAGAGTGTTGCGCCATTGTTCGACGACCTCATTGATGCAATTAAAGCCTTCGGGATCCCTAAAAAATCTGTCAAAGAACCTGCCACACTGCTGTTGAGAATCTGCAGTTAATAAGAAGATGGCTGATGGATTCTTCATTCTCACATAGACTAGATCTATTCGGCAGAGTGAGGCATCTTCTCTTGACGTTGTCGACAGTAAGGATCTTTCCATGAGAAGTTGCCCTTAGCAGAGAACAAGCTCAAGGGGAAGTTTGTTAATCTAAATTATCTGTGATGATTCTCCAGTGAGAGGCTGTTCCCGCCTTTGGGTCTGTTCTCCCAAATCCAAATATCATCTTCTCCCTTCGATCGTCCAACTCTTTCTACTGAAATGAAAATCCCAAGCTCATCATAATCGCCAAGATAAAGAGTTCATGCTACTTGCCGAGAGATGGAGAAAAGATCAGGGAAAGACTTTAGTGGTCTGTCCCCAATCCATATTTGCTCCCAAAGAGTTTGATTATCTTACTGAACCTCAATTGAAATATTGGGAGAAGACTGTTTAGGTTGCATTATAGACTTCCCACATTAAGCAACCAAACTTATTCATACCTTCCCTGGAAATTCTAACCCTCCTAATCATTTCCTTACTTGGTTGAGCTCACCTGCCTCCACAAGGCATTCTGCCCTAAAGCAAATCTCCACAACCATTTTTTTAGAGAAGGGCAACGTGCAATGACCATCACGATGCAATTAAATTTGGACCAGTTGAGAACCCAACTTTGTCACCAACCATTTAGGCACAAGGCCTTCCCAATTGGTTTTTAGAAATAACTGTGTACTGCACCTCTTTAGTCCTATGGTGCTATTAGAGTCTATCGATCTTCAATATCTTGGTTCCCCAGAAAGTGTAAACACAGCTGAATGTGATCGTCCTGTCATTTACATATTCTATGACCAAATCAAAATATCTCCACAATGTGAATTACATCATCTGTTGAGAGCTAGATGCACATTGAAAGTGAAGTCGGAACATTGTTGAGAATCGGTCGACACTGCTGTTGAGAATCTGCAGTTAATAAGAAGATGGCTGATGGATTCTTCATTCTCACATAGACTAGATCTATTCGGCAGAGTGAAACATCTTCTCTTGACGTTGTCGACGGTAAGGATCTTTCCATGAGAAGTTGCCCTTAGCAGAAAACAAGCTCAAGGGGAAGTTTGTTAATCTAAATTATATGAATCCCCAGAAAGTGACTGTTGCCGCCTTTGGGGCTATTCTCCCAAATCCAAATATCATCTTCTCCCTTCGATCGTCCAACTCTTTCTGCTGAAATAAAAATCCCAAGCTCATCATAATCGCCAAGATAAAGAGTTCATGCTACTTGCCGAGAGATGGAGAAAAGATCAGGGAAAGACTTTAGAGGTCTGTCCCCAATCCATATTTGCTCCCAAAGAGTTTGATTATCTTACTGAACCTCAATTGAAATATTGGGAGAAGACTGTTTAGGTTGCATTATAGACTTCCCACATTAAGCAACCAAACTTATTCATACCTTCCCTGGAAATTCTAACCCTCCTAATCATTTCCTTACTTGGTTGAGCTCACCTGCCTCCACAAGGCATTCTGCTCTAAAGCAAATCTCCACAACCATTTTTTTAGAGAAGGCAGCGTGCAATGACCATCACGATGCAATTAAATTTGGACTTGTTGAGAACCCAATTGGTTTTTTGAAATAACTGTGTACTGCACCTCTTTAGTCCTATGGTGCTATTAGAGTATCGATTTCCAATATCTTGGTTCCCCAGAAAGTGTAAACACAGCTGGATGCGATCGTCATGTCATTTACATATTCTATGACCAAATTAAAATATCTCCACAATGTGAATTACATCATCTGTTGAGAGCTAGATGCACGTTGAAAGTAAAGTAGGACACTTCATTGTACTTATTCTTTTCTTGATTTCCCGTGTCATTGTTCATTGTGGAAGTTATTCATCTTTCTTTGGATTAAAAATATCTCATTGCCTTCCAATTAGATGTAATCTCAATGTCCACGTAAAGGCTTCTTATAAGTCCTGACTAATAGGATTGTAACTTTAGTTGATTATCTCTGTCTTGGTCGAATCAGTCATGGCTTGTCTAGTTATTATGTAGATCTTAATTGAATTAATTGATCGAGTTTGTGGGAGCTGACATATTCATTGTTTGCACTTTGTGTTAGATATTTCAATGTGATTGGATCTGATCCAGAGGGTAGGTTGGGAGAAGCTCCAAGACCAGAACTGCGAGAGCACGGTCGAATATCTGGGGCCTGTTTCGATGCTGCAAGGGGGATAATACCTGGGCTGAAGGTACACTAATCATTGACGACTTGTAATTGTTTTTTTAATTGAAGTGCATGTTTGCTCTGTTTTCTTCTCATAAGCCTCTGCTGTTGTTGGTCTGTAATTGTGTAGGTCAAAGGAACAGACTATAACACACCAGATGGAACTTGTGTGAGAGACTACATTGATGTC
Source organism: Berberis vulgaris (assembly GCA_963556465.1). Classification (NCBI taxonomy): domain Eukaryota; kingdom Viridiplantae; phylum Streptophyta; class Magnoliopsida; order Ranunculales; family Berberidaceae; genus Berberis; species Berberis vulgaris. The sequence goes on along the minus strand of OY747131.1, from coordinate 48,686,273 downwards.
ACGGATCTGGTTGATGCTCATGTTAAAGCTCTTGCCAAGGCAAAACCAGCAAAAGTTGGTATTTACAATGTAGGCACAGGAAAAGGTAGATCAGTAAAGGAGTTCGTGGACGCATGTAAGAAGGCAACTGGTGTGGACATAAAGGTTGAATTCCTGAGCCGTAGGCCTGGTGATTATGCAGAAGTTTATAGTGACCCGGCCAAGATTAACCGTGAATTGAACTGGACTGCGAGATACACAGATCTTCGAGAGAGTTTAGAGATTGCATGGAGATGGCAGAAGTCGCATCTCAATGGTTATGGACTATGAGAGCCTACTGAACAACTAGCTTGTCAAGATTCGTAACATATAGGAGATATTTCAGCAGCAGCTACCATTTGAATGTAGTTATAGTATTTATATTTTGGTGTTGAGGGGTTAAGAAACTGCTCATTCTTTTGTCACATGGACAAGAAGATTCAGAATAATGTGCCAGCAGTGTTTCTTTAGTTATTATCCTTTAATGTATCAAGTTCAGATATGAGATAACCAGTTTTGTTGCACTTGTCAGAGTAGGGTTTTTTTTTTTTTTTTCTTCTTCTTTGGTCGTACTTAGGGCATCCTAATTACGCTAATTTGAGGGGGATAATATCCCCACCTCAAATGACCCACACTAAGCCAAATAAAGGGGGACTAAACTTGCCGGTGGATGAGGGTCAAGAGGCATTTGGTGTGCTTGGCGCGGAGTTAAGCGAACTCCGCGGCATTCAAAGGCTGCTCAAAATTTGAATGCATGATAAGGGGGGGGGGGGGGGGGGGGGGGGGGGGGGGGGGTGGACCAAACTTGCAGGTGGGATAAAGGTCAAGCAGCAGCATCCTAAGCGGCACTTCCCCTCAATAGCTACTTGCACTGCCAATCTTTGTGCGCAACAACTAATTTGATACCCCTCCCATCTTTATATGTAAGGAGCCAATTTTCCCACAATTTCTAAATTTAAAAAAAAAATCAAACTATCTCTTTGTCTAATATCTCCCCATTCTCTTTCATTAGGTTTCTCTCTCTACTCAATTACTTAATGGATCAAAGTGCATTTGTTGTTTTCAATGGTCATTGCTCGGTGTGCATTTATCTTGGATAACATGTAAAGCACAAGTTGATTTTCAAGGATACACAAGTGTTGAAGAAGCATATGCGAGATATTTCAATATGAGAACAGATGCAAATGGAGGAAACGAAGGGTAACCGATTGTTAATGATCCTGCTCCTACGAGTGTTGTTGCTTCTGGCCTTCGTCACGGTCAAGTGTTTCCTCCAATTGTAGAATATACTGAAGATAAATGAAAGTCTACACATTTTATTTTGTTATTATCCTATATGTTTTAAAATTAATCTTTGAAAACTAATATTTCAATTACGTATTACTAATTAATTTATTTGCATTGCTTCCATTGGTAACCATGTTATTACTGATTAATTTATTTGCATTCCTTCAATATGTAACCATGTATTATTAATTAATATATTTGCATTTTCTGTGTTTATTATTCTATTTCCAAGAAATAATTCCATGGTTTCATGTTTGATTGTATGTTATCAATAAAAACATGATTTATTCCAAATAATATAAAATATATACAAAAAAAACCATAGTCATAAAACAACAATAAAACTTAACATGGATATATCATTTCTCATCTATCTAACCATCCTCCCCCTCAGTGTTCTCCTCCTCGCCAGTCTCATAATCATCCTCCTCCATTGCATCCTCCATAGCCCGTCATCTTGTTGCTAAGTCTCGTTATCATGAATCCCTTCCCCAGCTTCTTCCTCTTGCCCAGTCTCATAAACTATATCTGCCAAATCCACAAAATTTTGTGCATTCAGTATTGGAGTAGAATTTGTGTAGCCATTGCTCGAAGAAGAACCACCACCAGGCACGGATTTACGTGGGGGCACTTGCCCCCACTGACTTTTGAGATTTTTTTTTTTTTTTTTTTATAATTTATTTGTCCCCCAATTAGTTTTTTTATTTGCCCATCTATTCTCACTTTTCACTTCAATCAGGACTTCATCATTCAAATAATGTACATATCAAATTCAAACTCTACTTTTAGAGTTTGAGAAAGAGGTTAATCCCTCAAATCTCTTAAAGAACAAAAATTCTAGCGGGCCTGAGAAACCAGCGTGATTTCCCTGTCTGGGGGGCAAAAATACATTTTTGCCCCCCCCCCCTCTTTAAACACACTCCAAAAAGGTGCTTTAAAGAGGGGGGCAAAAATGTATTTTCGTCCTCAGGTAGGGAAATCAGGCTGGTTTCCCAAGCCAGCTAGAATTGCTCCTCAAAAAAACCAAAATCTACAGTTTCTTCTTCACACTCCATCGATTGGATAAGATGAGGGAAACCCCCATATTTCATCATATTCAAAGATCTATAACTATTGAGTTATTTGAGCTCATCTTCACAAGATCCAGTAGGATCCAAACCACCTTATTCTTCTTCTTCTAGGTATCAGGTGCCTTCATTAATCACTGTGTTGGTCATCTCCACAAAAAAATCGTAAGCAACCCAATCTCGTCCTCCTTTTCTTCATGTAGTAGTAATCAACGATTCAAACCCTTCTCTTCTGTTGTGTTTCTAGAAGTAGTAATTATCTTCAATGAATATAGTAGCAATCATCTTTAATGACTGTCTTTGTTGTATTTCCCTTTTTGCTATATTTAAATTAAAAATTCATGTTAAAGTAACTCATTTTTATATTATATTTAATTAATTATGACATCACTCCGCCCCCCCTCAACAAAAATCCTGGCTCCGTCACTGTAAATGGTATCCACTGCCCCTAAAGTAAATATTCATATATATTATCACTTATGTGCCATCCATGGTGGTGAATACAATACTAAAGGGTGGCTCCAACCGTGCAGGGTATCCTCGAGGTCTGGAAGGAAAAGTGGTAGTAATAGGAGGGTAAACACAAGGTTCCTCTCATCGATTCCTTGGACGATGATGCTAGTTTGCAACATATGCAATAATGGCCTATAGAAAAAAACTGTAATGTAACTATCCATAATTTAAATAATATATAATTCAAAACTGAAAAATATATTATTAATAAAACCCAGGTAGCATGAAACCCAGTGAGACGTGTCTCCAATAAGCGTCATAGGTCGCTTGATTGCATGTGTACATGTAATCTTTTGCCAAGACCGATGGACATGGACGACCAACCCAGTAGTCGTACTCTGTAGGTACCAAATCCAATTATTGAGGCATAGTGCAATCTCTAGTCAATTGTGGCCAACATATGTCCCCCCAGCCCCAGGTACCACTTTGCACTTTTAAGACAAATAAAATTTCTACATCAGTTTATGTTCTTATGTTGCTAATAAAATATTTTAATAATATAAACTAAGATTAAAATTTTTAAAAAAACTTACAACATCCATCACTCTAAAGGGACGGCGAGTGCACGACCAAAACAATGCTTGACGTTATGTATAGAAACACTACAACAGTATGGATTCCATATTACGGTCTCTATAGTCAGGAACTCCATTTGACTACCAAGATGTCCGCCACATTAGACGTGGAAATACATCTAAGTCTGTATTCACCAAAAGAGGTGTGTACACGGTAGAATGCTTATAGTACCATATCTATATTTAAAAATAAATAAAATTACTAAATAATATCAAATAACAAGTTAATTTAAAAATATATATAAGTAATAAATAAATAAAGACTTACCATTATAATTTGCTAAAAGCAAGGTACGTTCTTTATCGTCCACTTAGAGCAAGCATCATAAATGGCCGCCAACCATGATCCACCAAAATCGTACTTGTGCAGGTTCATAGGCTCATCCATAGCTGCTAACCAATAAAAATGTACCATACCTTTTGCATTTTGCATGAAAATGGTGCCAATACAAATAAAAAAGGTCCTGACCAACATTGTCTTAACCTCGAGGTTTGGAATCTCTTTTAAAACATCGAGATCAATTGTACAAATCAGATCATTTAAATGACTCAACCACAAGATATCCAATCTTGTACAACTCTGGGATGTACCTATGTATCTTGTCCATGGTGTTCCACTCTGAGTCAATGAATGGTGATAGAATTGCCCCTTCCACACTTGCTAGAATTCAAATCAAACATGTGAAGTCATATGGTGTAAATCCTAATTTACAATTTGAAAAGTGGAAGGTGTGTGTTGTATCCCACCATCGTTCGATCTATAAGAGCGAGTAAGATAGATTGGTCAGATTGACGAGACGTCGTGTCGAAAATGTCTTAACCTCTTGTAGTGGTTGGTGTTTGATTCCAACACCCTCAGGCCTCATCCTCAATAATAGGTCGTGATGTTCATATCTGCCCAATGCCTACTAGCATGCTTACAAGTATATGTTTCGTCAATGTCAACCAATTTCCGAAATTGAGTAACACTTAGAGAAGTTAGATTTTGTGTCGGTGGATGCACATTTGTTCCACAGGAGCTTTCTCCATGCACTTATGTACCATTCTTTCGCATAAACTTGTTAACTATTCTTGCACGTGGTTGAGAATTTGGCTCGGACATTTTGTCGAACAGTTGGAATGCACAATAAAAACTATGTATGTAACTTGTATATTATATTAGTCACTCCCCATGTGTTGTACCCTTTGCCACGAAAAAAAAAAAATCAAAATCAACTTTTTTTTAACCAACTTCACCTTCTCCTCCCTGTGTCGTGCTCATTGTTGAAGCAAGAAGCAGATGGGGAGAGATTATGCGAGACACACATATTAAATGGTGGGCCTGGGCTCAAACAACATTTTGAGTGCCGCTTCCGCTTGAGTTAAGCACCAATCCAATTGCATACTGATACTACAGGTGGTCTGATCGCTTGGGTTGGAAAAAAAAGTTATCCCTCAACCTAAGTGACTTGGCATACTAGAGAAGAGGTTGCAATGCATATGCATGCCCTACTATTTAGGCTTTGTACACTTGATGTTAGGGGTGGGCATCCCATCCCGCGATCCCGTTCCCGTCCCGATCCCGTCCCGATTTTTCCGGGTCTTAATGGGATTGAATTATTTCATCCCGATCCCGTCCCGTCCCGATCTAAAATGGGATGGGATGGGATGAAGATTTTCAATCCCGCCAATCCCGTCCCATCCCGAACTAATTTATTAATATTAATTATTAATATTTTTATTTAATTATTTATTTTAGAATTATTTATTTAACTCGCTCACCGTTGATTAATAGCACTGATGAGATGTTTGATGTTTGTTTGAATCTATCGTCATTACCAATGTTGATGCCCCAATAGTCCATTTTCATTTCTCTGGTGGGAAGTCTAAGCGCCTAAGAACTACTTAATCCCAGTGGACTTACGAGGAACTATCTGTTTTGCATTTGCACCGACTTTAGACTCACTGTCTATCATCAGTAATGTGCAGCAGCAGGGGACATACTTCACTTTCGACCTTAAGAACTCTCTCATGGGATTCTCCCTCAACAAGTGTTAAATGTATCCAATAGACAGCCATGTACATATTTGGCGATACCAATTTTCTTTTTTTGTAGATGCTAGAGCTTTCATGAGTCGACTAGCTATGCGAATTGTAATGAAAAACTTGGCATATACGTGATGTAAGCAAAAATGAAGTTCAAAACTTTGAATATGATACAGACATCTATCATTCTAAGCAATATAAGCATGTATGCACAGACAAAGCAAACATAACTGGCATACTCTAGCGCATTGCAATATTGAAAGATTGTAGTTATTCTTTTTTGTTAAAGCAAATTGTTCATTGAAACTAACCAAGACTTCTGAAAGAAAGAACTAATACAATGTTTGTTCCCTGGAAAATTCTAACTGCGTCCAAGCAATCAATGTGGTAAACATAACTGGCAACAATCAATGTGGTTGTTGCGATCCTCCAGTGAAGGAAGGCTTTACTGTAATTGGAGGTTTACTGTAATTGTGGTATTTTTATTAATATTATTTATTTAATTATTTAATTTTTTGGATGCCGCTGATCCCGTCCCGTCCCGTCCCGTCCCGAACCCGTTTGGGATGGGACGAGGTCGGGATGGGGTTTTTCCCATCCCGTCCCGTCCCGATCCCGTATGAACGGGATGGGATAGGGATGGGTATATCTCGTCCCATCCCGTCCCGTGCCCACCCCTACTTGATGTTATATAAAGGAAAACTCCACCCAATGATTATTATATGTTAAATGTCACCACGTGATTGGATGAAATTCAAAAGGGCTTGAGACTCTACCTTGCAACATTTAACATTACATACAATCTTCCTACCAAACTCATTGCTTCCAGTGTAACTATTGTTTTAGATTCAATGGCAACATTTAATTTTTTGCATTTCCTCGTTGCATCTAATTCTCTTAAAATTTCTCATAATGCACTTCACTTAGTATAGATGTCTAAAAAAAACCCTAATTCTCAAATCAAATATCAAATTACTGGACATTCTCAAAATACCTATTCAAAACTCCACCATTTCACAATTAATCAACCAACTCCACCAAACTCATTTTCTTCTGCATTCCCACCATTTATTTTTAAAACTTTCTAATTATGCTTTCAAACATATTTTTAACAAGAGGTATTGAGACGTGGATACCATAAACATGTTCTTCCCTCACCATATACTTCAAGTCGTTTGCAATGCTCATTTGAAGCCTTCATGTCAAGTAGATTCTTCAGTTTGGAAATTCACAAAAAGTGGTCATTTCACCACCAAGTCAGCCTACATCTTGCACCTTCAAAACGTTATTGCCATCCACTAATGAACTACCCCCTACCCCAAATACAATTAAACTATTTTGGAAGACCAACGTCCCTCAAAAGTGCAGATATTATGTGAAAAGTATATTTTGATGTCAATCTATGTCCTCATAAGGTGCACAAACACTAATTTGGCTAATGAGAAAGACGCTTTACAATTCATTGAAAATTAGATAGAGAAGGAGATGCACCATCCCCTTCAGTTTATATTATATCTGCATCAGTTTTACACATTATTTGAAGAGCTTGAAAGGAAGTTTTTCATGCAGAGAGAAACTAAACAAGCAAACCCATTAGCTAATCTATGGAGCCAACCGCAATTGCAGAGCTTTAACAGTTCCTTTGCTATCAATTTGGAATGAAATAGTTAAAAAAGAGTACGTTCACAGATGTTTTATTTGACATGGCTAGGTCTAAATGAGCTATTGGTTTCACAATTTTTGACGCAGAGGGAAGACTTTTAGGTGCAAGTACAAGCAAGATTAATAAGCAAGTATACACAGTTTTTGAAACAAAAGCAATTGCAACAACAAAAGTGAATGAATGATTTAAATTAAAAGGAAGATGGCAATATTTGGGGACTAATTGCTGATAGTCAAGGCACTAAGAGGAGAAACATAACATTTAGATTGGAGGTATCTCATTCTCTGGCAGAACCTGCAGAACGAACACACTCAATGAAATAGTTCGTAGCTTCCATATTGATTGCAGTAAAAATCTTTTAGCTCATGCACTTGCACATAATGGTACTTAGATGAGTGATCTTGTTCTCCCCTTTATAGTCCCTACTCAATTATTTTTCTGGGGAACTCAGATACTTTGAATATTGCTGATGTTAGTAATAGCAAATTAGTAGTAGAACATGTTGAGATTTGTGGAGTCTGAATATATTTTAGTTTCCTTGTACGAAAGAATATGAAGTTTCCTAGTATGAGAGAATATGAGGTTTCTGATATTCACGTAATTATTACATAATATATCCCTTAATTTATATATGTTAGTGTTTCGATTATTATGTTTTATAATAATTATTTCGTTTTCATGTCTTTGTAGGAATTTGAGCGTGAACGATGAAATCGTATTAAGGCGACAATTTAAGGAATGACAATTGGTCGATTCTAGCGGTGGTACAAAGTAGATGGTCATTTATCTAAACATAACCCTAATAAACCTAGGTCCACCTAATTTAACCTAAGCCCAAACCCGAAATGCTAACCTAAAAACCCAAGCCCAATGCCTTTTGGAGAACCCAAGCCCAAGAAAATAGGAAAACCCTATTTAGCTCTCCTTAGTTTGGAGAAAGTTCTTCTCTCTTCTTTTCTCTTTTCCTACTGGTGTTCTCCTCCTCTCTTTTCTAGCCACCACACCAATCCACCCTGCCGGCAATCCTCGCTCAATAGGAGAGCCGACAGTGCGATAATCCCGCCATCACCACCTCACAACCGTCCAACAACCACAGCCGCCAACCAGCGTGAAACAGGGGCGTGACAACCCTGTTTCACGTTAAAAACTTCACCTCACCACCTTCTCCGCCATCACCCGAACACCACCGTCATCTCGTCGTCTCTCTCTCTCTCACAGCCACCACCATCACCCGATCACCACCACCACCGCCGTGCGCACAGAACAGAGGAGAAACAGGGAGCAAGTCCCTGTTTTCCTCCCTCGCAGCTGCCCTGTCTCCCTCTTCCATTCTCTCCCTATTCTTCTTCGGTCATCCATCTCCCGTCCCTCGCTCTCTCTTGCAAGGACGTGATCTCGCCGGAGGAACAGAACTCGCAAGCATTAGCAGAAACAGGGAGCGCCTCCCTGTTTAACCGCCCCTGTTCCACTTCCTCCTTCGCGTTTTTTGTTATCTCATTGTTTCCTCACCCTCTCTCTGTCTTCTTTCAGGTAACGGAGCCAGTCGGAGGAGCGAAGACGAAGAAACAAACGCGGCACAGAGCGCGTCGTGCTGGAGAAGACAACCGCGTGATTTTGGAGGGAGAAAACTGATTTTCAAATCAGTTTTGGCTATTGACACCCCGAGAACCTGTAAGAGCCACCACAGTGCAATTTCAGCCCTTTTCTCGGGAATCGCGTCCGTGTAGAGATGACTTCCACCTCCATTGATGCTGTGACCACCGCTACCATGATCAGCTAAACCCTTCGCCAAGGCGAAGATGAAACCACAGGGTTTCCTAGAGTTTGTTGTATTTAAATTTATTGTTTTCTTTATGCTTGAACGTTAAACACATTTGATTTCTGAGTCTCAATAATTTGCTTTCACCGATTATATCCAGATTAATTATCTAGACTAGTCGGTAGTTAGAAGTACCCTTTGTTGACATTCAAAACCTGATTTAATCAATTAATCTGAATCTGTGATTGTGTGTGCCGTAAGAAGACACGCAATGCTAGGGGTTTAGAATTAGTTAAAATAAACCTATGATTGTGTGTGCCGTAAGAAGACACGCAATGCTAGGGGTTTATACCTTTGCTGAAATCAATTGCGAACTTAGATTAATCTTTAGGTTAGTCATGTTAATTCTTGAAAACAATAATTTGGATTACACAAATCTCAAAGAACCTGTGGTGGATTCAATGCCTTGGTTTCCCTTCTCATATTCTTAAAAACGTTTTATTTTGTTTTTAATTTGATTTTTTAGTTTAGATATTTTAATTGTTGTAACCCCCATTTAAATTAGTTTAAGTCAACTCTGAAATTTAATTGCAACCACAGTCCTTGTGGGATCGACCTGTACTTGCCCTTGTCTACTAGTTAGACACTGTGCACTTGCAGTTATTACAAGTGGGTTAAATTAACCTATTTATTTAGGTTAGTTAAATCTGCATCAGTTTCCTTGTAGGAACTTTGAATATTGCTGATGTTAGTAATAGCAAATTAGTAGTAGAACATGTTGAGATTTGTGGAGTCTGAATATATTTTAGTTTCCTTGTATGAAAGAATATGAAGTTTCCTAGTATGAGAGAATATGAGGTTTCCTTGTAGGAGACAATAGAAGGTTTCCTTGTATGATACAATAGAAAGTTTCCTTGTAGGAGACAATAGAAAATTTCGCTGTATGAGAGCACATGGCTTCCTTGCATGAATCTATATATAGATTTCTTGTGGGAAATTTGTGTAGACCTAGAGATTGAGTAAGCCTTCATTGGTGATTGTAAACCTTGATTCTCATATTCATATTGGATTGTGGTGTGCTCTGTGGATGTAGACAGGTTTGGTCGAACCACGTTAAATTCTTATGTTCTTTGTTTTCTGATTTCTTTAGTTTATTGAATTGGTTTGGTTATTTGCCTTTGTCTAGAGTTTTGTTGTTGTTATCTGTTGGATTGAATCCCAAAATCCTAGGATTAGTAGTAGCATAATCCATAACAATTGGTATCAGAGCATTGGGTTCGCGAACCCAGGGCACATAAAGTGTTTGAAGAAATTCCTGTGAGGTTACTTGTTGGTTCGAGTGGGAGCAATGACTTCGGAGAAGGATACAACCAAGATAAAGAAGTTTGACAGGTCAAACTTTGGGTTTTGGAAGGTGCAAGTTGAGGATTACCTTTATAAAAAAGATCTCTACCAACCATTGAAGGATTAGAAACTGGATAGTATAAAACAAGAATAATGGGAAGTGTTTGACAGAAAAGCCCTCTGCACCATAAGATTGACATTGGCGAAGTCTTTTTTTTTTTCAACTTTAAGGTTGAGAAGACGACTGTATCGTTGATGAATGCCATGTCGAAGATGTATGAAAAACCTTCGGCAGTGAATAAGGTTCACCTAAAAAAGAAGTTGTTCAATACGAAAGACCGAAGATGGGATCTTTAGAGATCATTTGAATAACTTCAATGAGATTGTTGACCGATTGATAACAATTGAAATTGGATTTAATGATGAGATTCGAGCGTTGTTGATTTTGTCCCAGTTACTAGAGAGTTGGGTTGGCACAATTACAGCGATTAGTAGCTCTGCAGGGAAGAACAAATTGAAGTTTAGTGATATAGGCAGTATGATCTTGACTGAAGAATTAAGAAGAAAGACATAGGGAGATTCTAGTTCGGGGTCTGCTTTGAATGTAGAAAGCAGAGGTAGGAGCAAAAATAAAGGCCTTGATCAGTATAGGTCTAAGTCCAAAAACCACAGATCGAAGTCTCAAAAACCGAAATGGTTCCAATATCAGATTAAGTGTTGGAATTGTGGCAATAGTGGCCATTATAGAATTTAGTTAGAAGCCCCAAAGAAAAATACAGAAAAGAAGTCAGATCAGGTAAATCTTGTGACAGAAGATTCAGATGATGCATTGATATGTTCTACGTAAAGCAAACCTGAGTGCTGGGTGATAGACTTAGGTGCATCATTCCACGTTACCTCAATCAAAAGGTTCTTAGAAAACTACGAGTCTGGTGACCTAGGTAAGGTGTACCTTGGTGATGATCAGCCTTGCAATGTAGTTAGCAAGGGATTGGCACAGATCTGAACGGGTCTGTGTGGAAGTTAAAGGATGTGAGACACATTCCTGACTTGAGGAGAAATCTGATTTCAGTGGGGCAGTTGGCAAAAGAAAGTTATGTGATAACCTTCGATGATGATTGCTAGAAAGTTTCTAAATGTGAAATGACTATTTGACGTGGTAAGAAAAATGGTACTCTTTACACGACTTCATAAACAAGTGGGTCAGTAGTTATTGTTGAAACAAAAGAGGATCCTGACTTGTGGCACCAGAGACTTGGCCACATGAGTCCGGTTTTGCAGTCAAATGGGAAAAATACCTAGACTGAAATCAATTGATATTGATTTGTGTAGAGTTTCATCCTTGGGAGGCAGAAAATGGTTAGTTTCAAAAAGTGTGGAAGAACTCCAGAGAAGGAAAAAACTTGAGTTAGTTCACACAGATGTATGGGGCTAACAAAAGTCTCATCCATTGGTGGGAAGTCATACTATGTGACTTTCATTAATGATCATAGCAGAAAGGTGTGGGTATACTTCTTGAAACATAATCAAAAGTGTTTGATGTGTTCAAAAAGAGGAAAACACAAGTAGAAAATGAGACAGGTTTGAAGGTGAAGAGGTTGAGATCCGATAATGGTAGATAGTACATTGATGATGGTTTCAAAAGGTATTCTGCTGAGATTGGAAGAATTTGCTAGGAATACCATAGCAGAATGGTGTGGCAAAGAAGGATGAACAAAACATTGACTAAGAGAGCAAGATGTATGCGTTTGCAGACAGGTTTGCCAAAACAGTTTTGGGCAAAAGCAGTCAATACAACATGTTACTTGATCAACAGGGGACCATCTTCTTCTTTGGAGCAGAGGATACTAGAAGTGGTGTGGACTGGTAAGATTGTAAACCTTTCCCACTTAAAAGATTTTTGTTGTGTTTCTTATGTGCATGTAAGTGATAATTTTAGGAGTAAGCTTGACTCCAAGTCATGTAAGTGTTTTTTCATTGGATATGGTGGTGATGACTTTGGTTATAGATTTTGGGATGATAAGAACATAAGTCATTAGAAGCAGGGATGTAATATTCAATGAAAAAATAATGTACAAGAATAGAGATAAAACACAATCTGTTAGACAGATGCAGAGTGATCCTGAGTATGTTGAGTTGGATGGTAAGCCAGATAATGATGTGGTACAACAAACATGCGAGAATTTGCAATCACAGGGTACTACACTCGATAACATGACATAACAAAATGATACACCACAGAGTCCAGCCCCAGCACTCAAGAGATTTTCCCGAACTCCTGCACTAAATATAAAGTATTTATCCTCTGATTATGTAAATTATTTGCAGCCCACTGACGAAAATTGTTTGAACTGCAAGTTACTCACAGATACTGGAGATCCTGAATGCTATGATAAAGCATGTGAATTAACATATGCGAAATAGTGAGAGAATGCAATGGAAGATGAGACAAAATCACTTATCTCAAATGAGACATGGGAGTTAGTTGAACTACCCAAAGGGAAGAAAGTTGTGCATAATAGTAGGTGTATCGAGTTAAATAGGAACATGATGGTTCCAAGAGATATAAAACAAGACTAGTAGTCAAGGAGTTCCAATAGAAGGAGTTGACTATAGAGAGTTTTTTCTCCAGTTGTGAAACAAAATACGGTTAAAATTGTATTGAGAATTGTTACATCAGAAAAAATTTGCACCTTATTGAGCAATTAGATGTGAAAACTACACTCCTCCATGGTGACTTAGAGAAAGATATATACATATATGGTCTAAAACAGGCTCCTAGACAGTGGTACAGGAAGTCAGGAAGTATGTCGACCATTTCTTATAAACCTTTGTGACAACTCCTCTTTACTTGATGTGGGACTATTCAAGCCAACATTATCCCAACATAACATGCAGTACGTGTAGTAGTGGTACTGTCGTAGTAGTAGATTTTTGTTTTGTATTATACTTCCACAAGATACTTTCTTTGAATAACTTATGATTTGACATTAACAAAAAACAAGTTAACAAAGTAGTAATAGTAATTTGTACTATTATAACCACAGAAGGGTGGGGTGAACAATGAAGTGTCTTCAACTCTAACTTTTAGATTTCCATTTTTCCATTTACATTTCATATTTTTTATAATCAAAATCAGCCACTCTCAAACATTGATTAATTATATCTAAGTTTCTAAGATAATTTATTTGAAGTCATTCGATTATCTATAAACTATAAATAGGCCCTCACAAAAATGAGAGTGTAATAATTTATTACAGTAATTTACTCCATAATATTCTATAACTTTTAAATTAATTAAATTAAAAGTATAAATAATTTTTATGATTGTTTTGCTTAGAAATCTCTAGTCAAATCTCCTAAAATTTTAATTTTTACTTACTATTGAATGTTTAGAATAAAATAAAAATACTGAATATACATGCACGTAAAGCGCATACACACCCTATAATAATAATAATAATAATAATAATAATAATAATAATAATAATAATAATAATAATAATAATAATAATAATAATAATAATAATAATAATAATAATAATAATAATAATAATAATAATAATAATAATAATAATAATAATAAATTAAAAAACCTTCAAAAAATTTCTTTTATTTAATAATAAAATTTAAGTAGGAGGGTTTATTTATTTACTTTATCTTAGATCATATGTAGAAAATCTTAAGAAAATAATAAATGTCGCAAAGTGACATTGAATTGTGATACGAACAGTACGGCATGGATGGAAATGCCCTTATGAAATTTAGGTATTTTCACAAACAACCTGTGAATAAAAATTAAAATTTTGCTATTTTAGAGGTGAGCATTTTATATTGAAATTCCCGACATCAAATCAGACCGTGCCATACTGTTTCGATCTTGAATCATATCGAAATATTTTTATGAGTACGGTTGGTACCGAACCATGGCGAACCAATTTGATACAGTTTCGATTTCACATTTTGAAATCCTAAAATTCTAGTACCGAATAGAAGTACATACTGATATAAGTTAAATAATGGGACTAGTGAAGAAATAACTTTTTTTGTTCGTTAATAACTCGTAGTAGTTGTCGGGTCGTGGCCAACTTTTATTGAAAATGGTAGTTTATTATTTTATTACTTGATTATTATACATTATGTAATTACTTAAATAAATGAAGAAACAGAGAAACCAAGAAACATTGAACTCTTCAATCATCATTATTTTCTCCACGACCAAATTTATTGGATCTTCTCATTACTTTCTTATTCTTTTCTAGGGTTTTATTTTTGCTGCAATGGTTTTCTTTCTGCTCCACTACTGAGGTTTTTATTAGAGCTCTTGGCTTCTTTGTACTTTTCTTCTTCATTAAACTCTTCTACGAAATTAAGATGTTTTGGTTACTCCTAGTCCTCTTTTGTCTCCATCTTTGCTTCTTTACACACGATGAAATTTGGATCTGTTCGGTTGTCTCGGGTGGAATGATGAGTTCTCCAAAAATGATCTTGAAGTCTGTTAGTTTCTTCGAGATGGCATTGGAGGCTCTTCAAGGTGAATCTCAAGACCGATCGAAATAGTTGGGCGATCTGATTCGGTATCGAATTTAAATTTTTTACTAACCGAACTGTACCAAAATTCTAACATAGGAACGGTACCAGTACAAGGGTGATACCAAATGGAACTGGACCGTGCCCACCCCTATCTATTTTGTTCAATGAAATAGGGTATTTTTGTAATGTTAACTGTTAAACAATCATATGTCTCCACTCCTTTTTTAATAGGCGGCGACTATTTGAGACTACCATTTCCACTATTTAACACCACCTACCCTTTTTTTGGACCGACTAAAGATACCACTAATAAAAGTTTTTTTTCTTCTTCTTTGAATTCTCCTTCCCCCTTAGCAATCTCTTCCCAACAGTTAGCAAGAACAACAACAATGTCGTTGCAGCTATTTCTCATTGCACTGCCCACCTAACATCGCCCCCTTTTTTTTTTTACTCTTTTTTCTTCCCTATCTTTTCTTTTCAATAACGGGTTGTTGTTGCTTTCTCTTTTCTTCTCAACAACAACCAATAAGAGTAGAAGCAATGTCGTTGTCGTTGTCGCCTACCGCCCCACCATCGCATCCCTTTTTTTTCTCTTTACTCCTTCGTTCTAGCTTTAACCTCCATCCTCGAAGAGGCTGGTGCAAGAGTGAAAAAAAAAATTTACCCTTGTATTACCTTCTACGAGTGTGGAACCTATCCTCGCAGAGGTTGGTGTGAGTGCAAATGAGAAAAGAAAAAAACGGGGAAGGGCAATGGAGATGACAGGGAGGACGACGACAGCGACACCACTGCTGCTATTGCAGTTTGTTGTTGAAGAGAGAGAAGAAAGGAAAAGAGAAAAGGGGGCAGCGCGAGTAGCAAGGACAGTGTGGTGGGGTGGGAGAGAAGCGACGACAGCGAGGGGCGTTGTTTCGGGTAGAAACCATTGAATATAGAATGACACTACATATTATTTGTTTTGGGCCCAATGGCATGGCATGAAATTATGAAAGGGAGCAATGACATTTTTGGAAAGCCAAAATGTGTTCATACAAATGGGCATTGTTCATCTAGGCCATTTCGATATAAAAGGTTAGATTTGTTTTTGTTTTCCTTTTCCCCTTTACAAAAATTAAGAAAAATCATTACTTATTGTTGTATGTTTAAGGGTTGAAATTGGAAACATGCCAAAAAAGAAAGGCAAGCCCTGTTTAACACCACCAAAAGTACTGTCCCACACCACCATTCATATTTTTTTTTTACCTACTAACCCACACCACCTAAAAAACTATTTAATGGATAATTAGGTTTAATGGATAATTTTGACATTCAAATTTATTAAGTTAAGGGTGTATTTTGAGAATCACAAAAAGTACTTGTTTTTGTTTTTGTGACCTTAACATACAAGAATTCCATAAAGCTTTCCACTTCACAACAAATACTTGAATTATGAAGTTTTTTGTGACCTCAACATACTTTGAATTTCTTGAAAAAAGCTTTTACATCTCCCATGTATCTCAACCCTCGTGCCTATCATTTGTATGTGACAATTAAAAGATTACAAACCCAACTCAAAATTTCAATTGCACTGTAATACATTAACTGATAAAATCCATACATGGAGAGCATTAGATCGACCTATACACCCATCTAAAACTAAGGGCTACTTGTGGCTTTGGTGCGGGGGTGCAAGTTCAAGTACAACACTACAGCTAGACTCAAAATATCAAATAAATTAAATAAACTTGACAAAGAAATGTTACCCTTGAGTATAAAACCCAAGACACGGGGGTTAAACCACCACAGCTTTAACCATCCAACCAGGCTACCATTGGCCCTTTGGAATAACATTACCTGCTAAAACAATATAATTTAGAGATCAAGAATCAATGAAAGCAATCTTACAAGTATGATGCACTGCCAGTATCCAGAAAACCTAACATTTGATGACCAGACAAACCTTAGGGAAGCTTACCTAAAAGGTTTATACTTTGGACCATAATGAATAACAAATACAAGAAAAACTCTCTAAAAGACCCAAGCTTGCTTCCCCCACCACTACCAAACCATGATATGCGACAACCTCCAGCAGTATGACATCTTCTTGCTCAATAAAAATGAATCAACGTCTCAGTGGAGTTTGATGACCTCCATTTCTTTGTCTTAAGTTGTGCTAGACTAACTTTTCTTAGCTGCAGCTTTTGTCGGAGGAAGTGTCCCAAATACCTTGTCCCATAGTGAAGATGTAATTCCAAAGCCCTTGTTCTGAATTCTGAAATGATGATTCAAGTGATACCTCTGCAAAATACAACAAAATCATTTAGATACGATTTTCTTCTGTAAGTCCTCATATCAGTGGTATGTCAAGTACCTTTCCAAGTAAACAACTACATGCTTTCCACTCACCTTCAGTTGTCGAGGCATTTCTTTCGAGGGCTGCCCATGATGCAAGTAGTAGTGGGTGCAATCATACATTACATAGCCCAATAAGCCACCACCAAATAATGCGGGAGTCGTTGAAGGAGATGCGAAAAGCCTAATCAGGTTCCAGAACTAGTAGACACATAATGATAAGCCTTCTTTTTGTTTCCATTATTATGATCTTACATGATAAATCAGCTTTCAGAAACACCTCAGGCTATTTTATGAAACTTACTGAAAACAAGATTAACGAGCAACTACTATTGCTCTGGAAAAGATCTATGTGATGATCAAAGTATTAAAGAAAGTTGGTCCTAGAAGCTGCTGCCTAGATGAATCAAGAGCAAATACAGTATGAGCTTCATCCTTCTAATTCAAAATACTAGTAGTTTCTTAGCTTATTTCATGTAGATTATTTATACTTCAAAAAAAAAAAAAAAAAAAAGGTTCCTCAAGAGTCCTTAACATTGGTGTCCTGTTAAGATGCAAACAGTTGAAATAACAACTTTTTTAAAAATCAAACTTATTGATACACGTACTCTATTTAACCAAACACAAACTCTTTTGCAGTCTTGCCAAAACAAAGGGAGGGATAAATTAGATGAGATGCACCAAGAAATAACAAGTGGCGCATAATGGAACCTAAAAGAGAATTTCTTACAAATTTAAGAGAAAACACTTTGGCCCAAGTTGAACCAAATTTATCACTCCAGGTGAGATTACTATTTTATCGAGGTTACCCTGTACATTATTTACGCTATTTCCTGGTCAGCTTTTTGTCCCAATTTTTCTACATGTTCTCAACATGTAAGACATATCAGAGAACATAATCTTTCTTCTTCTTTATTTATTATTATTTATTTTTGTGTAGGGCAAGCAGTTTCTTTTATCGACCCATAACTTGTGATACCATGCGCCACAAGTCTTACTACCTAACCTAGCCCCGTTAGCAAACAGTATATATATTTAGTTAACTTTCACACTTTTTTCATGATCCCATGCCTAGAACAAAATCTATCCCAATTTTTAACACATGCAAGTGTAGGTGAGAGCCTGAAGTTATGGAAATTTAATTGAAAGAAAGTAGACATAAACTGGATCATATGTTTAGATAAGGATAATGTAATATTCAAGAGACTTCAATTTATATAATGACTTGAGAAGAGGGAAACATACTGGAAAACATAGAATAGCTGTTGCAGCAGGAGGAAAAACAAGGCGCAGTCCATCCATAGGGTGCTTATGATGGCAGCCATGAAGAAGATAATGTATAGTATTTCCCCTACAGCAAAACATTACGATCAAGTAAATGGGGAGCTAGTCTTTAATAAAAAAAAGCTTGAATAAACGAATAGAAATATCTAGAAGCAGAGAACAATGTAAAGATAACTAACCAGTAGCTCTTTGTTTTGATATGGAAAAGAAAACGGTGCAAAGTATATTCCAGTAATGTCCATATAAAAATCCCACCAAACACCATCAGAGCTATCTGAGGGAGTGTGTGGCCCATCTGGAAAGATTTGGAGATGCTCCAACATACAACCGGCACCCAAATGAGTGGAATTACCCACCATTTTGTGAGTGTCAAGAACTGTATCCAGGTCACTTAGGTTAGAATGTAGCATAAACATGCAAGTTCCAAATCTTACATAATAAACCATGAGAATTCCACAATTCATGAACACATAGAACAGTACCTCCCAAAAATCACTTCCAAAGAACCGCGGACCTTCATTACTAACAATTGGCTGATGAACCCACTCCTCATAAGCTTCTCCCAGATGGCCGACCTATAAATAACATAAGGTTAGAAGGCTACTAGATACACAAAACATGTCAACAATGATATTTGAAAATTACTAACAAGATATAGGAAAGAAATGACAACTTGATACCTCACCATTAGGCCTACATACATATAACTTGGCGGTGCATAAGGTTGACCTTAAATTAGATGTATGGACTACTCAAGAATTGTCTATTAATTGATGATAAGAGGATTTGGTGTTTTTATCTCCATTTGAAGATTTTTTTTTGTTTTTTTGCTACTTGTTGAAGCAACTGGAGAGATTTAAACAGTCACACTTTACAATACTAAAGGCATTTTGGTTTAACCGTAACCAATCGATGAAGTGTCAAGATACATTAGCTTTAAAGACTTGGACTAGAATAAGATATGATCAGGGAACTTAATGCTATATCCTAGGATGCAAGACTACATGATACATATTCAGTTTTTGTAAGAGGGCTTAAATTTGCTGTTTCGTTTATGATAACGGTGATTATCAAATCTCAATATACTAGAGATACCACCGTTCTCTCGCTTTGTCAATGCCAAAGCAGACAGTAATTCAGGTTACATGAGACAATTTCTTGTTGAAAACGCCAAACAAATCTACTAAAAAAAGCTTCTTAACGAGTAAGAAGCTCATTATGAAGAAAGAATGGATACAAAAACAACAGTAACTGCTTCTACAGAGCAAACACACTCACAACACCCAGTACAAGACTCGACAGAAAATAGATCAATGCTTGAATGCACTGCTGCATCATCTTTTTTATTCCAAACACCCAAGTTCACTGCCCAGCTCGACACCAATAATTTCACTTGTATGAGTTTTTCCTTCAAAAATTCTAAGGCCCCACAGGAATAGAACCAGCCCCATCCGAAATGAGGGCTTTCCAAAAGAGACAAGAAAAAAGGGCAAGCTAAAAGCAAGTGGTTGATTGACTATTGGCTGTCCTCACACATGCTACACCAATTGGGCTCCACTAAGCTTCTTCTAGCAACCAAGATTTTATATTTTTTTTCAGCAAACCAAACATGCCAATATATTGAGTGACAAAAGAAAGTAACTGAGAATGACACCAAACCAAGAAACAGAAACATGCAGAGGCTTGTTTCATCCACAACAAATGCGCATACGTTTTTTTGCTTGACTACACTACATGTGACTTAAAGCTCCACTCCACTATCATGCAATAGCACTCCTGCGCGATACTACGCAAACGTAACCCTCCTGGGTACTTGAGTCTCATGGAGCAACATACGCCCTTCGCCATATGCGAGTTGAAATCCTCTCTCCCTCCATTCTTATCCCTTTCTTCCGACCGATAGGGGATGCTTGTGCTTCGGGGGAAATCCATAAATGTTTACCATGATATCCTTTTTGAGGTTAGGACTCAAATTAATTCTCTGTCGAGGTTTCAGCTCATTTTCACAATAGCTGAGATCTGCTGTTGGAGACAGAGTTGGAGTTAATTGAGAAAACGGGTCATCACAACACTCGTGAACAAAATCACAGTGTTAGAATTAGTTATAAGTAGTTTTTATTTAATTAGTAAAGTAAGGTTAAAGCTTTGTTTAGAAGATTAGGGTTTCAATTAGCTTCCTTAGATAACTCCAACGGTCATCATTGTTTATTTTTAGTATTTTCTTTGTTTTGGTTATTTCTTTTATTTTGTTCTATATTTTATTTCAAAAAAAATTATTCATCAAAAATAGGAGGGAATTTCTTCCACAGCCACGATTCCTCTGCCTCCATTTCGTGACTCCATGACCCGAACTATTTCCAAATCTCCCATGACAACTCGCTTATTGAAGAATGCCAACATTGGTAAATATTGGTATAGAACTGAACTGGTCTTTCAAAGCCCTCCTCCACGGATCAGACCAAAACTTGATTATATGCCTTTTACCGAGCTTGAAATTTATAATAGGCTGCCACAAAGTGCAACTATAAAAAGGATTTGGGGTCTTCAAGAGCCAACCATTCTCTTCCATTCCATATTTTTTCTCACTATTAGCTAAAGCGCATTGTTCTCTACCCCTACCCTCCACAATCATTTCAAAAGCAGAGCTGATTAAACAACTTAAAATTTTAATCAAATCACCTTATTTTGGGCTGCAAACGTATATAATCACTTGCTATACATACATTCTGTTCAATGACACTATCCTGGGTCATCAACCACCAACACCCCCCCTCCCACAAAATAATAATAATAATAATAATAATAATAAAATCAGTTCAACCAGCATTTCCAAACATACAAAGTTTAGTAGCACATAGACTTTCTTTGACTGCAGAAACAGACTTTACACAAGCCAAAGATGGAGGAAACAATGGACACATACCTGGAAAACAAGGGGTTTATTCAAATCAACAGTAAATCCCTGTGCAACCATCTTATGTCCTTGTTAACTGGAGGCATTCCAATGTAAACAAATCGGTTAGGTATAAATACAAGGTAACAAGAAATAAGGAGTGCAATGGGAAATTAATAGAAAATTATGGCAGAGCCGACAACAATGAACAAGCTACAAGTTGGATACCATGAAACAGCTGATATTATTTACTTTAATATTTAATGGTGAAAGAAATTTCTTCTTGTTTTTCTGATTAAAAAAAATCATCTTCAAGTGTCTTTCTCATTTCTCTTTTTATTCTCAAATAAAAAGTTTTGACATAAGAACTACGACTTTTTTTCTTTAAGAGGTAGAACCATAAACTCATCATAATAGAACCATCATATTTAATATTTATTGTTGAAAGAAATTTCATTTTCAAGATTCTTCTTCTTGTTTCTCTTTCAAATTCTAAATAAGAAAGTTCCAAAAAGACAAGAACTCGAAAGAAGAACCTGAATTATATTAATTTTATTACAAAATAGTAAACCGCAAGTCACTAGATCAACTAACAGCAACTAAAATAATGGTAGTAGTTAATAAAGAATTACATCTCTAACCCTGAAAGTAATTATTTGCCAACAGATTTTATATGGATCAAATACATAGGAAGGCGAAAAGAATGGTGTATGCCACTTTCCCTAGAAAGCTAACAAATCTTCACACATGTTCAACATCAAGAACTTCATGTCATATGTCAACTTTCATGGTTGATGTTGGGGTACTTTATGTAAAATAAGGACATTCTAACACATATCATCACATTATCATAAATTTTCAATGAATAGAGAGTTCTACATCAATAACAGTAGAATCTTAACATGCTACACGCCAACATTTATGTGTTAACATACCTTGTTGGATCCTAACGTGAGCCACCCTCAACATTCTCAAGAATAATTTTAGCAGAGGTCTCATGCGCATCCATTAGGCTAAAGATGTTGGGGCTCAAATCCTTGCTCGCTTTTTTTCTTATTCTTTTATATTTCCGAAAATAAAATAATAAAAACAATAATAGTAATAACAACAACAACAATAATAATAATAGAAAAGTACAAAATGGTACCCAAAAACATTTTCACTCTCATGTCCTGTTAGTACACAAAAAAAAAAAAAAAAAACCCCTAGCACGTGAGTCTTTTTCCCCTTTCTCATCTCTTCTTCCTAGCTCGGCCACCACCAGCCCCGGCCCCTTATAAGGTTAGGTCCGCACCAGCGAGCTACCTCTAGCCACCATCTCTGACTGCCAAAACCCTAATTTGCAGATTTTTAGGGTGGTATGTGCTCCCCACGTGCCACGGATTTGACGTGCACATATACCAAACTGATAATAAGCTTTTTCTAGTTCTTTTTTGTATTTTAAATAATATTTGTGCAGCTCAATTTAGGTTTTGAGTTTGACCAACTGCAATGGTAAGATATGAGTACATTTATCACTTGATTAAGCTTAATTTTCTTAATATTTGATAATTCTTAACTGGATTATCCTAGACACTGAGCCTCTAGATTGAAGTATTAAAACAATTTAGAACTTATACATTCAGGTTTAAATTAAAAAATAAAAAATAAAAAAAAGGTGAAAAAGAATGATGAAGAATGAGTAGATGATGGTTTATCTTTAGTAAGCCCAACTCTTCCCTCTCCTCTTGGATTCTCACTTTTCAAGGCTGGGGTTCCCTTCATTCATTAGCATACAATAGTAAAGTAATAATAGGGTACAGAGAAATCAAAATTTTGTGTTGGAAAAACTTGAAAAAAAAAAAAAAAAAAAATCCTAGGGAAGTGTCAATTTCAATAAAAATGTTGCTATCCATAACTGAAACACAAGGGTTCCTCTTCTTCTCGTCCAAGTAGTAAAGTATTTAATTGGATTGGATCCAAGCATTGTGAATAATGAATGATAGATTCAACTAAAATAAAACAAAATCCATAAGATTTAGAGAAGAAACAAACCTAGAGAGAGGGAGAGAGAGCAATGCAATGCCGTCCAGATCTGATCTGAAGGGGAGAGAGAGAGAGTCTTGTCAATTCCCTCTTTTGGAATTGAGAAATCTTCTTATCTTTTCTTTATCTGCGTTGCGTTGCGTTGCGTTGGTTTCTTCTTCTTCTTCTTGTCCAGGCAAGGAAGGGAGGAGAAGAGGAAGACAAACTAAAGAAATGGCGGTGTGAGTAACGGAAGAGAGCTTAGTCACATGCCACCTAATATGAATATGATACCAACATCAACATACATAATTGAAAACATCTCTAGCTCCGAGGGTAAATAGAACCGACAGTTTTGTGTTTTACCTAAATTGTGAACAGAACCGACTTTGGTCGATTTAAAAAATTTCAAGCCGAAATCGAACCGACCATTAAGAAAACTGAATCGATTCTACTTTATGCAAATCGTAACCAAACTGAATCGACCAAAATCAAACTAAAATCGAAATAAAATCGAACCGACTGACTATTTTAAATATATTATATTATTTTTATATAAATTATATATTATTTATTATATATATTTCGTCGATTTGGTTTAATCAGTTAAAATCACATAGAAATCGAAAACAGAACTGACCATTTCGATTTTGAATTTTTTAAAATCGAAACCGAACCGAACTTAAACCAAGCGGTTTGGTTTTAATTGGTTCGGTTTGATCGATTTTTTGTTCAACCCTACTAACTCCATACAACATGTATGTCTCGTGTCTACTTGTTTTTAAGACTTGCTTACAATGTTGTTATGTATGTATGTATGCCTTTGCAATTGAAAAACACTGTTGATGCTTGATGGGTTTCATAATTTACAACTGCCCCCATCACAGCATGTATATATACATATATATATAGCACTTACACGTTCCTTTAGTCTACACCACATGTTATCTAAACCGGCCCATATAATATCTTTTAAGGAATATATTTGGAATCCCCTAGACCATCTACAGTTTCAACAAAAATGTAACCAACAACTTTTTTATACCACCACTTTTGCTTAAGGACACCATCCCTTTTTGGATGCATTGAAGGACACCATCAATATAAATCTCTCTCTAACCACTTTTTTTCTTCTCTTCTCCCTTCTTCTCTCTCAGGAACAACAACCACCACCACCGCATCGTGCAGCTACCGAACACACCACCCCTCCTGACGTAGGGGCAAACCACCCTGCCACCACCTTATATCTTCCCTTTCTCCCTTGTTGTTATTATAATTCTTTGTTCTTCTTTTTCTCCTCTCTTCCTCTACTCTTCTTCTCCACTGTAGGCGACACCACCTCGCCCCCCGCCTTCTTCTTCTCATCTCCTTGATTTTTTTTTTTTTTGCCCTCGAACAAATTCATTCCAATGGAGAAGCCCCACTCACACGAGCCTGTGCAAGTGGGGGTTCCTCATTCGCATGAATATGCTCATGAAGATAAGAAGAAGGAAGCGAGGTGGTGCTACTAACGATTGAAAAGAAGAGAAAAGGAAGAGAGGATAATAAGAACAAAGCAGAAAAACTCGAAGAGGAAAAAGAAAAGATGAGAGGAGGGGTGTGACCAGCAAGCAAGCGGGGTGAGGCGGTGTTGTTCCCTGATAGAGAATATGGGAGTGTAGAGGTCGTGGTGGGTTTATATATATATATATATATATATTGGTGGTGTTCTCAATAAGTGGTGGTGTCCTTCTGCAAAATTGGTGATGTCAAAAAGTCTCTACCAAAATGTAATATTGAATGGCAATGAATGTGAAGAAAATCCCATATCATGGCCCCTCATGCTAACTCTGCCCAGGTAGGCCAATTTAGATGGGAAAATTTTGCTATAAACATGTTTAGGATTCAGAAACGCATTGCATAATGGATTTTTTTACTTAAAATTTGCATAATAGTTATTATGTGCATCATGTTCGAGGATGTCCACGCAAATTCTAAGAATTCACATTGACACGCAAAAGCATAAAATCACATTCCACTGATTATATTTAGTGATTAACGTAACTTGTATATTATCACATACTACACGTGTAGATTTTTTTCCTACATGGAAGATTGTTCATATGTGTGTCTAAAGGTAGGTTCTTGATTTCATTGATGTTAAGAGAAAGTTGTGCGATCTTGTTGCCTTTTTCTCTATATGAGTTCTTTATTTTAGTTTATTTTATTTGTTACCAATAAAATCATGTTATGATATTTTCTCTTTGCACAAACTTTTATTGTTGTCCAATGCATTTAGCACTGTTAATACAATGAAGTTTTCAAAACCGTGTGAAATAATTGCATTTTTGTTTGACTTGTCTACGGTTTTCTACATAGCCTTGGGCATTTTGCCTATCGAGGCGGTGGATTAGTATAAAAAAACAAAGTATAGCTAACAAGATCATGTTTGATCTTGTCTTCCCTTCTAAATCATATGGACCGGTAATAGCAAGGAGGGTTGGTTCCCAAAGTGTAGGAAGGATAACCAACCCACCGACAACCCATGTTGAGTTGCGAAATACCAAGCCCAATTTCATGTTGGGCTTTTGGGGCACTAACTTGCTAAATTTTATAATAGGATAACTTGTATCCATGTGCTTTATAGTTTTACAGAGGATTCATTTTCCTTAGAAATATGGTCATCTCTAGTCCCTTCTAGTCCTTGTCATATGTTCCACAAGTCTTTTGTCCATTATCAACCAGTAACCATGCCCAAACTGTTGAGGAATTGTATGTAAAAGTAGATAATGTGTGCATGTGATCAATTTCCAGCAAAACACAAGATTTTTTCAAATATGAAAAGTTTAATGCCCATAGCAGAGCATCTAGAGTGGATAGCTACACGAACCCACAGTCGTAGAGATTGTTACTGGATCTCAGATCCCATAAACTAGGGTTCATCCTAGTTAGTTCCAAATTTAAAATGGTATATGAATTTGCCTCATCAAGTTCTATGAAACCTGAAAAATGATGTCAGTAGCTTAATTGTTAGTTGGTGCAGTGTGGAGTGCAAACATTAGTTTAAGATAAAACACTTATTTTAGCTTAGATCTATAAAAAAAATTCCTAATAATATATATATATTGGCTGGAAATTTTATTAAGCACTTCTTTTAGCTTGGTTTAATAAGTGTGATGGTGCCTCATGTGTTTATCCCTTGGTTCATTGTTGTAATTATGTGTTGTATACTTAACCATGCACGAGGTGTTTTAGTTCTATGGTTAGGAATGCTATTTTCCACGTTTCCGAATGAAAAAAAGTGAAAAAGAAAAAGAAAAAAAAATTTGGATTGACTAGAAAAAAAGAAGATATGGGATATTGCTCCATGAAATTTTTTTGATTTTAGTATATAGACTTGTTTGTATAGTTGGTATTCTTTCCCAAGTGAGTTCAGATGCACGTATAAATGATTGGAACATACTTGCCACAGATCAAACTTCGGTTGTGATGGCATAACTCTTGAAGTGGCACCCCACTTGAGACATGCACGCACCAAGTGGTTTTGAATGTAATAGAGGCGCACTCGGGCGAGCTGTGTTCAACACCAGGGAAAGTGCGATTGTGGAAAAAAAGCAAAAAATTAGGGCAATCACGAAAACATTGATTTTAGCGTAACGTGGAATCTGTGCTAATTATACTATTAGTATATGTGTATGAACGCTTTGGGGGAAGAAACTAAGTGCTCATTCGATCATTGAATGAGAACGTGTCTTCCTTAAGGGAAAATGTTTATTTTTTTTGTATTTCAATAATTGTGTTTTGTGATTATGGTGTGGATTTTGCTGAAAGTAACTTGCTCACACTAGTATCGAAATATTGATCCAAATTGTACTTGTTTTACAAATTTTGTTGCGTTCATAATGAGCGCAACTCGAGAGACTCATCAAGGTTAGTTTGGAGTTTGGACGTGATTCTAGCTTCGTGGAGTAGTTGTGGCCTTGACACTTTCTGTTAGATTTAGTTTGTTTATTATATATGTGACAATAAGGATTACACAATTATTTCTTCCTATATTTGAAGTCATAAACTTTGGGTTGATTAATGTAATAAACTTAGACATGTTTGACTTATGATTTATCTTAATGGATTATGACATGATTATATTGACCTTAGTTATGAGAGGAAGATTTTGGGAAGTTATTTATTATATTTATTATTTGTTTAATGTATGTGTCATTTAAAGTGTTCTTGTCTTGCCTGGATTTTTAGATAAACTATTAATGTAGATCGTTTAAAAATCGGGGCGTGACAACTTATTTCCTTGATTGTTGTTTTTGTCCGTTTCAACGTTAACAACTTGTAAATTCCATCACAAATGGACCTACTACATGAAGTGTACACCCATTTGCACTTGTCAGTATAATGTCCAACTTGCTCACAAATTGGTGATACGGGAATATCTTTTTGTAAGAACTTGAGGTTTGAAACATGAACATTCTCCTTACGGGACAAGAAAAACAAAACATATATCACTTTCCTATTAAGAGTTGGTTTCCATGATTGGTTTGAAATTATTTAGCCTATATATTGAGTCTTTGTATGTAGGTTTAGGATCCAAAAATTCAAATCATGTTAAACAACCTCTAAAGAGTTGTTCAAAAGAGAGTATTGTAGTCTTTGTTAGTTAATAAGATAACAAAGGTTGGAATAAAATTTTTTTTCTTATCTTTTATTATTCCTCACACTTTGAATCGTTGTGTACTATTGGCATTGTTTGAACTTCATTTGCTAAGAATAATGAACATAACAGTTAAACTCAAGTAACATGCCCCATCCTCTTTTCTGATATGTCTTTTGGACATGAAACCCCAAAGTTGCAGCATGATTAAAGCTACTTTATTGCTAATGAACAATTTCTACAAATGTTGTTCGAACATGATTACAATATGTTCTATAGTATATCCACCACCCATAGGGGTAGTTTTATCTACAACCATGAGAAATTAAAGTATTAGGGTTCGTAGACTCACATTCAACCTTGTGTGCAATTGAGGATGATAAAGGGAACTGGAGAAGGACCTTCAAGTAGTGAGAGACTTGAGTACTTTGTTTTGATGCATTTTCAAGAGAAGTGTTGGACAAACTACTTAACCATCATCCAATTTGGTTGATGACCAATGCTTCAAATGAGTTTTATCTCAATGAGAAACACTAAATTGCATTTTTCCAGTTATTTTTCTTTAGCCAAAAGGGCATTAGTAGAAGTATGAAATGTTGTATTTGATACAATAAATTATTGGCCATTTGGGATTGTGTTGAGTCTAATTTACCCAAATTATTTTGTGAAACAATAATTCCAACCTATTAGCAAGAAGTTTGAATTTTTATAGTAAATAACGTGGCAAAAGTAAGACTAATAGGATGAAATTGAAAGTCCAAACTACGGTTCTTTGTTTTAGGAATGAAAGCTAAGTAAGTGAGATTGAAAGTTATGTAGAAAAGAAATTGTGTGTCATTCAAACATTTCCTCAATGCTTTTAACAATATTTGGCCCTGAGTCATCTGATTATTGTTGGTAGTCAAAGCTTAGAAATCATATAGTCCTGAGGCCTTCAGTTTCCAAAGATTTTAATGGTTATCCATATCTTTTCCTCAGGTAATATCATGAGTAATCATTTCCTAGGTAATATCAATATCTTGAGTAATCATTGTCCTTGGGGGTAATGCAAAAAGAGAATAAATGTAAAATCCCAAGAGATGAGGAAAATTGTTAAATGTTTGGAACAAGTCAAAAAGATAATCAGTGAAAGAAGCAACAACAAAAGGGTTATCCATAACCATCTGTCATCCACAGTTTAAACTCTATAGATAGGATTTCTTTTTCTATGTAGGGATAGTAAAAGTTTGGAAGTACTTTTCATTGTGATCACCTAATCTAACCCTGTCACACTATACTAAAACCATAAAATCTATTGTTTTCTACTAAATTCATCAAAAATATCATGAAAGATGTTTGATTTGAAGAATGTTTTATTCTCTGATAAGATTATCAATGAAAATATCAAGCTCATGATGGCATTTCTAAGTTGATGAAACACATTTCCAAAACTATGTTTGTTCCACCGAGAAAAAGTTTTCCTAAGAGAGACAAACTTACTAATGGTGACAAGGTAATGGCATGTGTCATTGATGATTATAGAGTTGGATCAGGAGCTAAATATAATGTCTTTGACGGTGGTATCAAGAGTTCACATATGAAAAGAATAAATACAAGTTGAAAGGCCTACAAATTGAGTTTGGAAGGTTAAACATGTCTAAAGATAATGCTCGATGATCAGAAGTTGATGAATAGGTTGACTAAAATATAACAAATGGAACTGTTAACCCATTGACACTACATACATCACTGTCTGATTTCTTTTGAATATGGGCATTGCTCATATGTTTGTTAGACTATGTATATCTCAGCCCACATTGAGGTAAGTCTACTAAAGACAATGACACCATAAAATGCAGAAAACAACTAATTTGTTGATCAATAACTATTCCTCCTCTCAGTTTGTCTCTTTATGTCAATAGGGGATAAATTAAAATCACCTAAAACCAACCTATCGAGTCTCCAATGAAGAACCACATGCATGCAAATATTCCCAGGATAATGTTCAATATTTACGATTTTGTTCACCATAACAAAAAGTGATAATTATTAACAATAACAGAGATGATGTATTCGTTTGTACCTTCTTCTCCACGTAGTTGGATTCCCTCTATCCAAAAGAGGGCGTGACTGCCTAAAGAACAACAAATGATCATTCAGGTTAGAATCAAACATGTCCTCTACTTCTTATGAGTCACACCGATTTCATCACAAGTGGGGTTTTCTTCAACAATTAATGGGATCAACCTGATTATTCGAGACTTTTGGAAACCCAATATTTCATTATGATATCACCCCTTTTTCACTTTGGCTTATTAGAAAACCTATTTCGTTATGATTTCACCCTTTATGCTAACTTATTAGAAAACCTTAATCGATTTTAGGAGATGAAAAATCAGTTTCGTTGTTGCAAATCATGCGAACAATCTGAAGAAAAAGATAAACACTCATTTGAATAAAATGATACAGACAAAGTGAAGGTGGTGTTGAAAGAGGTAGGATTTTTTGTATCTTGAGAGACAATGGAAATAACACAACTTGCGACGAAAGAGTTGAACACTGTTTTTTCAAGAGAGAGCCCACACTGGAAGCTTTCCATATTCTTGCATATAACTTTCTATTTTTTTTCCTTTGGTTATGTTGGCTATATCATAATGTATTACTCATGCTATTATGGGATGCTAAAAATTTGTTGATGCAATAAAAGATATATAATCTTAAATTTTGCATACCCATCAGACACATGCCTCGAGACATGAATCATAATGCCTCCAAATATAAGATGATTAAGATCATACCACACTATGAACCCCTACAATATCAATCAGAGCCCAACATTGTCGGCCACCTTGACCTAAAGTTAACATGTTTCACTGGAGTCGATAAGTACTAAATTAAGCGCACAACTAGAGTTACAGACTCTGATGGTTCAAGTAGCACAAGATCAAACCACACATTAAGCATGTGCCACAAGGCTTCTAGAAGAGTCAAAGTCCCAAGCTACATAGTTATTAGAATATTGACCCCAAGTCAACTGTTTGACTAACAATCAGTCAGTCCACTCTGATCAAAAGTTGGTCGACATGCCCTTTCATTAACTAGGGGTTCAGAAGTCACTCAAAACCTCTATGGACGCACGAGCTTGCACTTGACCCGGTCATAGATAGTTGCCATATGCACTGAAGCCTAAGATCTCCAGGCTCATCAACAACCATCTTGAGGATCATGAAAAGGTAGTTGACTAGGGTTTCTCCAAATAATGGAAAACCAATGATAGAGGGAGGTAACTAGATAACTATACATCTGGTATGCAACAACCCATCTCTTACTTGCACACTTCGTACTTTCACTGACTTGAGTGTCGGAGTGTCATTATAAGTACCTCGTTCCATTGTTCCATCTCGATATGAAATAGTCAGTCGGAGTTGTTGATCAAATCTAGTGCTAATAACGAGAGTCGACGTGCGAAAACACCGCGACATAAATATTATAACATTGGGGTAAAATTAATATATAGGACATATACTATAGCATCATCATTATTTCATTTTAAATTGATGCTATAAAATGTAATATCTATAATACAAGCTTAATTAAACAATTTTATTAAATAAGTTAATTGTTAAACATGTCTACTCTTATAAAAGTTATTTGACATCTTTTGTTAGGGTTTTTATTTTTCATTTGGAAGAAAAAAAATAAATTTTCTACATGTTTATACATTCAAGCGATAAGATAAATTATCATGGACAATATTTTAATGATTCTACCCATTTGTTTCATGGTTGGATCTATGCAAATGGTTCTAGGCATCTATTATGTATCAATTGTCAGGAAGGCCTTTCAAATTATGTAATGTGACATAAATAATAAACCATATGGAAAAAATTTTGCAAGTCAATGAGAACATGCTACATCTATATTAAACATACTTCTATCGAGGAAATAACGGATTTAGACTACTTTATAAGATAGAGAAATCGAGGTCATACACTACACTAAAAAAATCATTTTGTAACTACTGGTGTATGTGCCTGAAAATATTATTATCATGCACAAGAGCATACTATTCATCGTGATCCAATTTATTGTTTCATTTTTTAATGTTGTTTTTGGAATTGCTTCTGCTCGAAGCTGACACTGTTTGGTGGACTATTTCATTTCGAAAGTGATATTGTTTTGTGAATTGCGATAGCTGTGAACTGTTACTAGTCCATATTTGAACAAAAAAAAATAATAGTAAATAATGAAAAGGTCGATCTATATCATTTCGCCAAACCAAGGCGCCTTTCTGAAAGATCGATCCATTGTGGACAATGTTAGTCTAGCTTGTGAAACTTTTTATCAAATGAAGTATTTTCACAAAAAGAAACAAGGCTGGATGGCTATCAATTTGACAAGGCCAAAGCCTATGATAGAGTTGAATGATATTTCCTTTTCCAAATCTTCAAACAACTGGGCTTTGCGGAGGAATGGATAATGATGATTAAGCAATGCATCTCTACCTTTTCTCTCCGAGTGTTCCTTAATGGTTCCCCTCTTTATTCAATCAAGACATCGAAGGGCATCCGACAAGGAGACCCTCTCTCTCATTATCTCTTTATCTTGATTGTAGAGGCACTCTCTCGACTCCTTGCTCATGCTGAAGCTGATGGACTCATTCAAGGCATCAAGATTAAAAGACACTCTCCTTTCATTAGCCACCTGCTTTATACAGATGATCTCATGCTTTGTTGCCGAGCATCTTTAGTTGAAGCTTACTCTGTCAAAAATCTTCTCCATAAATACTGTCTGGCCTCAGGTCTAAGTGTCAAATTTGAAATAATCATCGGTTTACTACAGTTCAAATGTGCACCCAAAGCATGCCAAGATGATTAACAGAATACTTGGATCTAAATACTACAATCCCAAAGATAATTATATGGGATCAATTTTGTTTTTCTCAAAGCACAAAGCTACTGACTTCCAATTCTTGATAGACAAGATCAATGTTAAACTGGCTAGTTGGAAATTCAAGGTCCTCTCCTAGGCTAGTAGAATAGTGATGACAAAAGTTGTTCTAAACTCTATCCCAATCCATACTATGCAGACATTCCTCATTCTTGGTGAAATATCAAACAAAATTGATCAACTTGCTAGGAAATTTTAGTGGAATGGCAATGAGAATGGCAGAACCAAACATTTGTGCACTTGTAACATGATATCCATGCCCTGACACTTAGGGGGACTCAATATTCCCTCAACCAGGATAAAAAATCTTGCCTTAATGGTAGAAAACATGTAGAATACTATCTCCTCTCCAAAGGCCCTTGATCCCATCAACTCAAGGCTCTTTATTACTCTTATATGATCATTTTCTAACTTTCCAAATCCCCTGCCATTGCTTCCTTTGTTTGGTGTAGTAATCTCACTACTTTGACTAAAATGAAGTCTTACCTTATGTGGCATGTTATCTCAGGAGATCAGATTGACCTTTAGCGAGACTACTGGTAAAACCTGGTCTGATTATTGCAGACTGTATTCCCAATCCTCTAGATCCTAGTCTTCCTACGACTATCAACAACTTATGGATTCAGTCACATAACCTTTCCATCAGTTGGAATGTGGATCTTATCTGATCCCTATTTCCAGTGGCAAAGGATATTCATGATATCTGCCTCAAGACAACGCATTGCCTTGACCGTCTCATCTGGCTTTCTAATAAGAAATGCTCTTTCTTTGTTAAGAGTGCTACACGGGCTTTCACCTTGGAACAATTTGAAAGCTCCACTTTAATATCCCAACCCTCCTTTTTGCCCTAAGAAACTCAGCGACCTGTGGAAGATCAAAGCTCCTCCTAGCGCCCTTTTTATTTCTGTGGAAAATCAGTCAAAATATTCTTCCTACCATGACAAACCTAGTTTGGATCCATATGCCTCTTGATAACTGCTGCATTTTCTGCCATAATCACTTGGAGGACACCTTACTCATTTTCTTCCTCTGCTTGATGATCGATAAGTTTTGGCTGCTTTCTTTTCTTCCCATTGATTGGAACAATACCAATCTTCATACCTCGTTGATTTTGAGTTTCTTTAAATTTATGTGGGATACAACCAAGGCTCATCCTGATGTGGCAGACGAACTGCTCACCCAGTTTACATTATTGATCTTTTGATATTCCTTCAATTTTGTCATTATTTTTGTCGATAAGTGCCACATGTCATCATCTTAAGTGGTATATATTAAGGATCTACACATCGCTCCCTTCAAGAGTGATTGATTTTTTTTAGAATTCGAGAATAATAATTTATCATTCTTGAGCTCCCAGTGTGTAGATAATAATTTTATTTTGGACTTTGTGAGCTTGTGAGGTGTGAAAGATTATGTCGGTTTTTCTTCTTGGAGCCCATTAGGTGTAGAAGGTAGTATTGATTCTTCCTTTTGTGAGCTTTATTGGCTTAAAATATTAATATAAATTTCTTATATGAGCTTACAGGGTGTAAATGATATTACCATTTATTTCTTCCACGAGCCTTATTTGGTGTAAAAATCTGAAATAGGATTAACCTCTTTGTTGACCTTGAGTAGTACTTTATGGTTTTGGTGGTTTGTACCTCTAAATTTTGTATTTTTGTACCCACTACTAGTCGCATGCGTGGGGTTCCTGCCAAATTGTTAAAAGTTAATATATTTCAAAACGAATATGTAATTAATTTAAATCAAACATTTTCCCCCAATGGGCCGGATCCTCACCCCCAATGATATGTAAAATCGTCGTGCTTTGGGGTGGACTTTGAGGATTTTTTTATGTGGTCAACTATAGTTGTATTCACGTGATGAGATAAATTGACCAATGTACAACACAGTTTATATAAGGATTTGAGAATAATTAAGCACTATACCTATGGTATACATGTCTACTAGTACAAACCATAAATAATGATAAAATCTAATATAGATAATGTTTTCTAGTCCTGATTGATGTAAATTGAATTCAATGTTGTCTGGAGTTGTAAAATAAGATTCTTGACCAAATCTTTGATTTTAAAACCAACTATATATGAAATTAAACATTAAAAATAAATTGTATCTGCAAGGTGGTTAGCTTATAATAAAACACAAAGGAATAGGTCAAACAAGTTACTAACAACTATGCAAAGCCCATTACATGATAAAGTTTTAAGATGACCATAAGAAATGACATGAAAAAAATATTGTTAAAGCAACTAGGCCTTGTAAAATACTTCCTAATGCGTTCTAGTGTGTGATACTCAAAGATCGCCATTATTTGAACAAAATAAGATCATGATAATCGTTGTCGAGTAATGCCCTCTTTATATCAAATTGGCACGGATCTCAGAAAAAGGTAAATAACACATGTTTGCTCTATAAAATACTAGTGTGTACTCGTGACGTTGTCACGACCAGGTCTTGCCTCGATACTCCCCTATAAAACTTATTTTTACATTTTATGCCTTCGGGTGATAAAGTATCAACCGTCAGATCTTTCATTTTTTTTCTTTATTCGAAAACATTGCAACCAATGTTTGGCACAAACACACTTTTTCTTTATAACGTTTATTTATGCCTCTACCCAATGTTTTAAAAAGCGTTTCTCAGTCTCAAAGTGGTCATGCTTTTTTCGAGGCAAAGCGGTGCCACAAAGCGTAGCAAGGCGTTTTTTATAAAAAAATGATAAAAATATTAAAAAATTACAAACAAATAAAACACATGCGTATACAGTTGAAATACTTTTACGTGATATGTTATCTAACCAATAATGTTGTAATTTTACCATCGATACACAATCCGCAACACTGAAATACTTTTACATGTAGTTTCCATTTTTAAAGAGGCATATACATTACTAGGAGAGAATAGGAAAAACAATTTTTTAAAACATGCCAAGCACTACAACAACTTATTAATGTTTTACATGATAATTGAAGTACTTTACATGTTCATTGATAGATAAATAACCATTATTCATGGGTTTTAAGTAAGTAAAACAAAGAAGAAACTCTTACTTCAATCTAATCATTAGAAAACATGCAACAACAATGTCTTCAGGAACAATATATTAAACAGGTTATAATCAACTTAAACCATAGAAATGTTGTAAACATCTAAATATGAGAATCTCATTTCAAGATGCGATCAAATATTTGTGATTAAAAAACTTACTTGATGGTAAATGCGTCAAAATATTCAAACTCTCATTGGAGGGAGTTGTAGAACAGTCAATTGATGAGAAAAGATATGGCAAACGAGATCTAGACAACATGAATTGTTGCATAATCGAATAAAAAAAGAAAATGAGTTGGCGTCCTAAAATTTTCACTGAGAGTTGAAACATCACAATCAATAAAGATAGTATTGCAAGTAGAAAGTAGAGATTGGTCAAGAAGATGATTCAAATACAAAGATTGATTGAACATTTTTCGACCTCGGTTTTCAATCAGAGTGAAACAAAGAACTACGGGGCTCGTTTTAACATCACTGAGAAAACAAGAAGGGCTTGAAACGAGAACCAACTAAAATTTGGGTTGCAAATAGGTATAAACGAGAACCAACTCCATGATTTTCTTTTCGCCAAAATTTTCATTTTTTTGAAAATACGAAAAAAAGAAGGTACAAGAAAATTTTACATTTTTTCGAGGGTTTTTTCAAAAAGTTTTGAGGTTTTTTCATAAATTTAGTTTTTATCGTAAAAATACAAAAACCAACTACTAAAATTTACATTTTTTGGAGGATTGTTTTTTTCAAAAATGTTCGAATTGTTTTCGTAAATTTCAATTTTTTCTTCTAATTATCATTTATTCTAATTAATTATTGATTTTTGAAACCACCCCTTAATTTCCTAATTATCACTTGTTCTACTTATATATTTATTTTTTAAACTACCCTTTGATTTTCTAATTATAACTATCTTGGTTTCATTTAATGTGTTTAATACATTTATTTAATTGAATATTATTTTTCACATATTTAATATACCCTCGAAATTCATTATATATTTCATGTATCCTTGAAATTTTTACGTTTTTTCTTTACACACCGAAATATTTCTTAAAATCAGGAAACGAAAATTAACTCGAAAAACCAAATCACAATCCTTGAGTTACAAAATATTTTGGGGACCATTTCCATCATGGGATAAAGAAAATATAATATATTATTTACAGTATCGTGAAATAGAAATTGCAAAATTAATTAGGTCATTGTCACAAAAGTCCATTATGGTGTAGTGAAGTTTTTTGCTTGGGGATTCACCTCGATGGTGGCAAGGATTGTGATTTCGTGAAATTACACGAAATTTCACCGAAATTTTAATTTTCTTGAAATTACGAAAAAAGGGCGAAAGAAAAATAACATTTTTCGAGGGTCTTTTCGAAAAATTTTGAGGTTTTTTTTTTTTTTGTAAATTTTGAGTTTTTTCGTAAAAAAAAAATACAAAATCCGGCTAGTAAAAATTTTATTTTTCAAAACAATTCAAGGTTTTTTCATAAATTTTCGAGTTTTTTTAATTATCATTTATTCTAATTATTTATTGATTTTTGAAACCACCCCCTAATTTTCTAATTATCACTTTTTCTACTTATATATTGATTTTTGAAACCACCCCTTGATTTTCTAATTTATAGGTATTTTGGTTTCATTTAATGTGCTTAATACATTTATTTACTTATATCTTATTTTTTTCTCATATTTAATATACCCTCGAAGTTCATTATATATATTTCATGTATCCTTGAAATTGTTACGTTTTTTCTTTACACACCGAAATATTTCTTAGAATCAAGATACTGAAATTAACTCGAAAAATGAAATCACAATCCTTGGGTGGATGTTATTGTGTGGAATCTTCATATTGTTATAATTCAATTATGAAGATCAAAGATGTTACACTTGGAAAGGTACTTGAACATTTGATAGAAAATATGAGAACAAAAAATGTTGTTTGACAATGGAGTTTCTAATTTTACTACAAGATGCATTGATCATATAAAAATGAAATCTACACACCTTCAACAAACTTAGTATTCATTTGATGAATACGTTATAACGGATATAGAAGTCATCGAAATAGACTGAGATATTTATAATGTAAATGATTTCTGTTATGAGAGTTAATGCATGAAAGAGATGAAAAAGTAAAGTGAAGATGTCATTTAAAAACAAATGGTGACAATGAAGACAATTTTTTAATACGACTAGTGCAAGAATTAGATGCACACACAATATATGACATAATTAATGCAGAGCCAGAACCATGAGACTCTGATACCAATGCTTCAAATTTCTTTAAGCGCCATAATTGTGTTGGTTCCTCTAGGTATTCAGATGAATTTGTATTGGGAGGGCCAACTTTACCAGTTTAAGGGTTATGGGAGAATATCGAGTTATAAAATTTTGTTTTAATAAGAAAATATGAATGTGTTTTCAAGAACTTCAGAATATGAATCAATAACAAAACCGTTGTGACATAGACGTCTAGAAAAAAAAATCATATTTATGCATCTTTATACATTTCAACAAAATAAATCTCAATATCAACATAATTTGGAAGCCTACCACATTCACTGTAGTTATATGAGAGGCAACTAATTATGAAAATGGAGACAAAATGATTTAATGAGTTGATTGTGAGAATAGATGTATACACAATGTACAACATAAAATGAGCTTAGCGCAAATTTTAAATCGCAATTCTTTGATACCAATGCTTCAAAGTCATTTTGTTTCATAAGTAGTTTGAATTAAATTTCCAATTGTTTTACCCATCCTAGTTTTTAAAATTAAATTAAACAAATTCTCAATTAATTCCTGAAATAGATCGGTATGTATTTTACATAATACACAATTATGCAGCTGCGGTTAAAATATGCTTTAATTAGCCTATTTATTTACGTCAGTAAAACCTACACCGATGGTTGAACCATACTAAACCGTGCAGTGAGACCCAGTCTATGCCTTAGGCAATTGATAAGTTGGCCTAGGGCTTGCCTGATTCAGGGACCCAAAATCTTTTGCAAAAAAAATTGTATGATATTTTGGCAAGTTCCAACGTTAACAAAGACCAACAAATTGTCCATATTCCATGTTTTCCTAAACTTTTGGGGTTGTTGAATGGATTTTATTTTCTCTCTAAGAAGAGTTTTGGGAAAAGAAAATAGTCTCCATATTCGTTAATTCTTCTAGAAAATAACATTTTTTTTTATCTCCAAACCAATAGGATATCCCCAATTAGTCATTTGTTATAACCTTATTTATTTCACCTTATTTCTTAAATATTCAATTCTTACTCCCTACTCAATTGTATCTTCTTTCTTACTCTTCATTCTTAAAGATAAGTTATTCTTTGTGCAAAATTTCTAATCCATCTATGCTTTTTCTGCAAACTTTCTTAAAGTTGTTTTACAACTGTTCTTCGAGAGTTCGAATATTGAAAATTTTCAAGTCAAGCTTCGATAATTAAGCATCTCTCGTCCTATTAGTTTTATGAAATTTTCAAATTATTATTTTTTAAGACAATTTTGTGTGATTATTTTATTTTAACTAATTGGAGAAAAATAAGAGAATTAGAGATAAATAAACCATAGGACATAGAGCAAATTAGAAGAGCTTCCTCCAACATAGAACACTTACCCATGATATTTGTGTCAAATGATGAACAACTTGGTGAGTCATGTACTTGAACAATTTCAAATATGTATCATCAACGGTAAATATTGATATAAAACTTCAAGATATATTAGTTGAGAAAATCTCAGTTAGATAAATAATTTAGAATTCGCTTATGATGAATCTAAAAAAATATTTCCCATTAAATGTTACACCTGCATACTTTCAAATAGTGTAAAACATGATAGAAAATGGTTATAGTTTTCAAAAGATTTTGACAAATTATTTTGTTTTTGTTGCAAATTATTTACTTTCAAAACATTCCTTAAGCCAACTAAGTAACACACACGGATTGTGATTCACTTTTCAAGTTAATTTTGGTCCTTCGAGTTTTAAGAAATATTTATGAAATATTTTAGTGTGTGTAGAAAAAATTAAATTTTTTTTTGAATACATGGAACATGTATATTAAATTTTGTGGGTAAATATTAGTTTGCGCTTATGTCTAGTTGATCGGTCCATAGTACGATTATCTTGTTTGGGCTTATGTCTAGTTTGGGTAAATATTTCATGGATTAACATCAAAGGTGGAATCGGGCAGAGCATTGGCCTGGCCTCCACTTCACTTTCCCACAAAGTAATCCATTTCTCTCACGCCATTACAAACTTTTTCTTCTCTGTTGCATCTTAATAATCCCAATACTTTAAGTATTGCTAATTTTGTTAAGAAAAAACCTTTTTAAGTAGGGGTTTCATAGTAAATCTTGGATTGGTCCTAAGAGAGCTTTTGCTTATCTTCAACATTCATTCTTATAACTTTTATTCGACTACAAAGTTTGCAAGAGAACATAGAGAGAGTAAGAGATAAAGAAGAAACGGTTGTCTTCAGCCCCATGGAGATGAGAAGAAGAGGATTCAGAGGTGATCGGGGAGGCAAAGCTCAAAGTCACAAACCAACCAGGAGGTACCTCCACCACGTATATTCCAGGCAAGAAGAAACCAAAGTCTTCTAAAAAAAATACAAGGAATCCTCTCTGAAATCGCCAGAGCTCAAATAAAGCTTCTAGAGGAACTACAAACCAATGGAGATATGTGGAAAAAGACTCGATTTGTGGAAGAAAACTGAGGAAGCAGATCGATGGAGATCTGTGGAATGAGGAAGACGACTAAATTTTCGTGTTTTCTCGAATTTTTCATGAATTTCTCACAATTATTGATGAAAAAAATGGATATATCAAATCCAGAGCTTCACTTTTCGTAAAATGAAAATTCTGGAAATTTTCTAAACACAATCCATGGTAATACG
The DNA here is from genome assembly GCA_963556465.1 of Berberis vulgaris. Taxonomy (NCBI): domain Eukaryota; kingdom Viridiplantae; phylum Streptophyta; class Magnoliopsida; order Ranunculales; family Berberidaceae; genus Berberis; species Berberis vulgaris. The sequence continues at coordinate 48,645,449 of OY747131.1, read as the reverse complement.
TGATGTAGAGATTGGCATAATATTCGTTCCAAACTTAAAATTCATTAAACATAGTCAAGACCAAATTCATAGAGAAAATGATCATTAGCAAAATGTATTTTTAAGAATTATTGATGTGTTAAAATTTATTTAAAAAAATAATTTGGCTTTGCCCGAAAAAAATGAGAAAATATATCAGAAAAAATATCATGTATATCAAGATTAAATGACTCTTATACTACATTGTGTTATTGTCTCAACAAGTTTAATAAAAATAGAAGAATATTTTGTAGAGTTTCTAAAAGTTGACGATATTATTGAAAAATGACTTTTTTATGATTAACTCACTGATACAATAAAAAGCCTTACACTTGATGTTAATAAATTAAACACCGAGGATATGAGAATTGGTCACACATGAGAAGTAAACAACAAGGTGTACAAAAAACTATTAAATGTCAATCCTTTATAGTCCATGTGGATGTCACACTCTCAACTTAGTAATTTCTTATTTGGCAAATTCTTGTCCAAAGGCCATATCGTTTTTGATATTGTACAATGCATATATACATTGTTTTATTCTTGTACACAACGATGTGATATTTTGTTAAATCGTATACCTTTTTTAATCATTAAGCCTTTATACAAACATGCTGGGAAAGTAAATTTAAAGTGTTAGAGCTATTACCCACCAAAATCTACAAATTAGAGATGTCATACTTGAATCACAGAAAAGATTTGGACCCTATAATAAAGAGTGAAACTGAAAGTTTAGCTATATATGCTTTAGAAGACTATGGTTTTTAGTTGCTATGTGTTTTGTTAGTTGTTAAGCTCAGTTAGTAAATTTTTTTTTACAAAAAGAGGATATGCCTATTGACATTGTTGTTGATTAATTAAAAGGAATTGTTAGTAATTTTTTTTTTTAAAACTATAGAAGCAATGGATATGAAGTGGCTTTGGTGGAATCAAAGCAAATGGCTCTAAAATGGAAATAGAGCATGTATTTCGTGAAAAAGTATTGTTCGTATGAAAAATTTTGATGAGAATACAAACAATGGGGGTTGATCCAATCAGCTAAAGAATATTTTCGAGTTGGCTAGTTTTTCTATATTGTTGATCAAGCAATTTTTGCTATGACTACTAGGTTTGAACAATTAAAAAACTACGAAGAATTTTTTGGTTTTTTTTTTTAGTGTAGAGAAGTTAAGATCATTAGATGATGATAGCTTAAACGAATGTTGTCTTAAACTTGAAAATTCACTAAAACATGGAGATTATTGTGATATCAATGGAACAATGTATTTTCAAAATTAAAAATATTAAGATATGCATGTTTTGAAAACAAAAATAAAAACTACAATTGAAATATTAGATTACTTTTTCAAAAAAAGGTTGATTATTTTCCCAACACATACATAGCTTATAGAATATTATTGACGGGTATAGAAAGAAGTTTCTTAAAATTAAAATTAGTAAAGTCTTATTTACAATCAACTATGATTCTAGAGCGATTGAATGGGTTAACAATGTTATCAATTGAAAATAACATTTTAGATGATACGAAAAACTAAATCAAACATCATTTTGAAAACAATAAAAATAAATAACTAAATGAATTTGAAATATAAAAGTAATTTACGTTATCAATGTGTCTTTCCACTCTGATTTTGGCGCTCTACATGGATAAAATTATCTTGAAGTTTGTTCATGGCCGATTGAATCATTTTTCCATCGATGTTGGAGTGCAGTATGTGGATGGTTGAATGGATTTTTGACCAAAACTTGACTAAACGATTAAAGTGCGTGCTCCCACGTCGTCTGTCCCGTTGATTGGTGCCAATAATCATATCTTCTCTGATTGCTATCCAAGCCCTACATAGGGCTTCATTTATAAATTGAGTGAAATTGTGGTTACGAGGTGCCCTAGGTTTAGCTTGCGAGATCGGTTGACATGTTGCCATTGAGAGAGAATTGCAAGTGAATGAGTGAGTGGGAGAGAATTACAAGAGAATGAGAGAGAGAATTGCAAGCGTAAATGTGAATTGGATTGTTAATGGTCAAAATTTTATAGGCAAAATAATGCAACTAGCTGGCTGGCATGTGACATGTCGTCCAACCTGAAAATTATCCATTTTCTGCAAAATGGCGTTGGGCTATTTTGCATGGATAGGATTAGTAATGGATTAGTTTTATCCCTATCCATAATCCAACATTGGAGATGGTTTTAAAGGCCTCATATCATGTTTTGGGAGTATCACGATGTCCAAAAAATAACACCTCAAATATTTTATTGTTATTAGAGCCAACACTTTTACATTGTATTATACATGAACAAAAACAAGGTCATTAATAACCACGAAACTAGATTTATTATAAAAATAAACCTAATAAACACAATTCAAATAAAAATCGCATAAAACAATGCATAAGATCTAGGAATACCAAAAACTTTATCCTAAATGAGGTTAAAACTCTTACTTATCCACAAATACAATAAAATGCCAAAGACCAAATAATAATAGTCCAAGGTGTGCTAAGACCATATGACTGAACTAGAGGGGAGAATAGTCTCTTTTGAAATATAAGAGATTCAAGTGGATGATGCGATCAATGTCGCTCAACGTGATCATGGAGAAATCTTGAGGTTACCTCACCTCAACTGTGAATTGGACAAAAATATTTGCTAACAAGGTAGAATTTGCACTGAAGTATGAAGATGGATTGTATGCAACCCATATCCTATAGGAACATTGTTTTGGAACATATGGGTGGGCATCCCATCCCGTGATCCCGATCCCGTCTCAGTCTTATCCCGTCCCATCCCGTCTCGAATTTTTTGGCCATTTTGAAGTTGATCAAAACCATCCTAATCCCATTCCATCTTGATCTAGAGTAGGATGGGATCGGGATGGAGATTTTTAATCTCGCCCATCCGAACTCGTCCTGAATTTATTTATTTAATGTTTATTATTATTAATTTGAATTAAACTATTCTTCTAAAGGAAAGTTTAGGATGTGTTGAAATTAAATCAAAACATCATTATTTGCTTGATTTGGTACTCTTTGTTTAGGTAGAAACTTCAATTTGGATATTTTAGGTCAAATAGAACCCATGATAATTTATGCTTTTTCACATTTTAGATTGGTTATGGAACAATTATTCTTGTAGAAAATAAAGGCACATCATTATTTGGGTTAGTTTTGCAATATGAGTTATGTAGTTTGAGAACATTGCTCTTAACTGTATCTTGTATGAATGATATTTCAACTCTTGCGGAAATATGCAAGACGAATCTATGGAGGGGTTCCTTCTATCTCCTGTCATTCACTTGGCAAACTTAATTCCATTGTAAGATAACCCTCCACAAATTTTATATGACATTAAAATTTTTTATGATGAAAGTTGTATGTACATAAATTTGATATTATTGGTGTGTGAGCAATGTGAGATGAAATTTTTTGTTATTTTTCATTGGAGGACTATATAGTTCATGTTCATTCCGTCTCTTCCCAAACCCGTCCCATCCTTAATGATATCGACATAACATTGAAACACTTTCTTCTTTTCAAGCACCCACCAAATTAACTCCCTGGGGACCCTATCATATGCAAACTCTTATGTGCCTTTTGGTATTTTTCTATAGTTTGCCTAAGCAGGAAGATGGCCTCCGTAGTAGACCTACCCGGCATAAATCCAAATTGATTCCCCGAAACCGTGGTTAAACTCCTAAGTCTTCGTTCTATAACTCTCTCCTAAAGTTTCATCGTATGACTCATAAGCTTTATCCCTCTATAGTTCGAGCAATTCTGGATATCCCCTTTGTTCTTATATATTGATACCACAATGCTATGCCTCCATGAATCTAGCATTTTTCTAGTTTCCAAAATCCTATTAAAGAGCTTAGTTAGTCATTGAATCCCAACTTCTCCCAGACATTTACATGCTTCAATTGGTATATCATCCGGTCCAACGGCCTCCCCTGTCTTCATTCTTTTTAAAGCTTTTCTCACTTCTATGACACTAACTCTGCGATGGAACACGCGATTTCTCCCTCCCTGTGAAGCATACCCCTCCAAGTTTAACTCCCCTACATGTGTTCCATTGAGTAGGTTCCAAAAGTAATCATTCCATCTATCTAAAATAGCTATATCCTGCATTAAAACTCTTCCATCCTCATGCTTAACACACTTAATATGACTCAAGTCCCTAGTTTTTTGTTCTCTAGCTTTAGCTATCTTGAAAATATTCTTCTCCCCTTTCTTTGTACCTAGCCTATTATAAAGATCATCATATGCTCTCTTCTTAGCTTCCCCTACTGCTTTACTACTCAACTTCTTAGCTTGCTTATAAAGCTCATAAGACTCTAGGCACCTATATTTTTGCCACTCCTTAAAGCATTTTTTATTTTTCGCAATGGTTTGTTGCACATCAGCGTTCCACCACCATGTCTCCTTACCATATAAACCTCCTCTTTTGGCCTCTCCTAACTCTTCCTTCACACATCTTCTTATTCGGTTTTCCAAATGTTCAAAGAGATCTGCGCTACTAGTCCTATCCTTTGGTTCGAGATTTTTCCAACCCTCTGAAACTGACTGGCCACCCAAAATCTTCTTTCTAAAATTTTGACACACATCTCTCTGTAACGTCCACTACTTAGTTCTCGGTCTAACCTGTTCTATAGCAATACGACCCCTACTCTTGAGACAAAAATCGAGAACTAACAGCCTATGTTGGTTGGTCAGACACTCCCCTAGTATAACCTTACAATTTTTACACCTACCTAAATCGTGTCTCCTAACAAGAAAATAATCAATTTGACTTCTATTGCGCCCACTCGCAAAGGTCACCAAATGATCTTCCCTCTTCTTATAAAAAGTATTTACGATGCCAAAATCCTTAGCTAAAGCAAAATCTATAATAGAAATCCCCGTAGTGTTTCGATCCCCAAATCTTTGATCACCATGTACCCTCTCATACCCAACTCTATCCTTACCGACATGGCCATTCAAATCCCCGCCTAGAAAAACCCTATCGGAAGAGGGAATTCGAAGAACTAACTCCTCTAAAGAGTCCCAAAAATCATTCTTAGTCTCCTCGTCCAAACCCACTTGGGGTGCATACGCACTAATAACATGCACTATCTCTAGTTCTAAAGCTAATTTAATACTTATGATTCTATCCCCAAACCTCATAACGTCGACTACTGCATCCTTAAAAACTTTATCTACCAATATTCCCACCCCGTTCCTAGTTCCATTCTTATTAGAATAGAAGAGTTTGAATACTCCTCCTAAATCTTTAGCCTTGTTCCCCGTCCATTTTGTCTCTTGAAGGCAAACTATGTTTACTTTTCTCCTACGCAGGGCATCCACTAATTCTATTGTCTTACCCGTCAAGGTTCCTATATTCCAATAGGCTAATCTAATCATTCTATCTCTAGCTCTAACCTGGACTAGCTTCTTTACTCGCCCCCGTCCAGAATGGTGCGAGAACCCTTGCCTATTTAACACTACAGCCGAGCGCCGCTGCAGCGCGCCTTGCACATTTGTCACTACACCCGAGCGTAGGTGCAGTGCGTCGCTTATAGCGGGGGACGCCCTATCCTTTTGCATTAATCTTTTTGAACCAAATTCCATGAAAAGTGATTTGATGGGTTTTTTACGGTTGGCTATCACAAGCCTAACACCAACCTTCCTCCTTTATCCGGGCTTGGGATCGGCCGTTGCAACGGGCGGAGTTAGCAAGTTTTAATAGCTATGCATGAAAAAAAAATTAATAAAAACACAAAAGTCAAGGAAGACTGAAATTCTAATTTGTGATTTATAACAAAAACAAGTATTGGTTGGATCAGTAAAAGTAGTGAGTTGAACGAATATGTATAAGTTGAAAGTATAAGGGTATTTATATAGATACCAAAGCAAGGTGCCCTAAGATATATTGAACAAGACTAGAGGGCAGAGAATAACCTCTTATTAAAAAAAAATATCTTTGAAAAACTTTTACAGAATAATGCTAAGATTAGAGGGCTTTATATCCTAGATATCAGTACCAATAAAAATACTCAAAGTTAGGTAAGGCTAAGGTAAAGTATGAAATGATTCAACCATAGGCTAAGTGGTCTATCAAGTCTTGGGGTCTAAAATTAAGATCTAAGAAAATATTTTGCAAAGTAGATCCAAGACTTGATGCACAAAACAAGCGAGCTAACTATGATTTGTAAGACTTAAACATGCGAGATGAGATATCATAAGTAGTAAGATAAGCAAGCATGCATAAGTAAAGTAAAGAGATAGCGAAAGACAATATCACACAGATATAATGAGGTTCACCTAAGCCGAGGTTTGATTGGCCCCAACCAGTGAATTCCTCAGTGGAATGGTCTTGCACACCACAAAATTTTATTACTTGTTCAAAAGATAACTTATTCTTAATCAAAATTCCATAACCTCGTAAGGTTAAATGCCACACTCGCACGAGATTACTAAGAGTCTCGTGAACCTCATTGGGGATCACCAATGGGACGCAACTACAAAGTAAAAGATAGCATGGGCAAATCTATCATCCAAAAAAATGTTATGGAAGTCCTTATATAGCATTCCTTAAAGGTCATGAAAAGGCATTATTGGTGTAGTGATTATTTATTCTCTATGCTACAGTGCAACATTCATACCATACTCTACCATATAGCCCTACTATTTTGGTCCTACTTTTGAGGATGTACGAGGTAGAATTCATTGTAGTTGAAGAACAAGGACCTGTTGGAATTGAGCAAAACAAATTAACTATTTATTTTGATGCAAGTTATTATGTTGTGTAATCAAATAGGTACATATGGACATGTTTCCATTTAAGGGGAAAACGACATTAATGGTGTTGGTTGCATAAAATTCTAACATGGGAATAATCCCATAGCATGCCATCCCACCACGGACTTGTTCAACTTCCCCAATTCGAGGCAGCCAAGCTTTATAGTCACTTTTTTGCCAGGTTTTGGGCTTTTTACACTTCTACCCCTTCTATAGATAATGTTTATGGTTGTGTTTTAAAGAGAAGGGGTAAAAGTGTTAAAAACCCCAGGCCTGGCCAAAAAATGGTTTTAAAGCCTGGCTGCCTAGACAAATTGGTTAAACTTTGTTGTTTGGTTTCCATGGGACTTTGATTCCAATTCCTATTGTGAGTGTTTGGTTGCCTAAAATTAATCAGGGGAATCTTTTTTTATTATGGAGATCCCACACACAATTCCCCCAACCAATTCTACTTTGTACAATCCAAGAACCACTTTGAAAGCTCCTATCCTAGCAATCACATTACCGAATTCAAGGAAAACTCCCAACTCAGTCGCTCAAGTATTATGTCCAAATTATTGGTTCTTGCAATGTTTTGCTTTGTTTACATTATATTGCAGCACATGGTGATCCTGTCTAGCGATCTCGTAACCAAATTCAAGGACCCACAAGGTGTTTTTATTGTAGATTTTTTTATTAGCACATATGGAAAACTTAAAAGTTCAAATATAAGAGCCTTTCTTGCAAAATTAAGTACATCCAACAGGCACATAACAATTAACACCTCAGTGTTCACAATTTCTAGTATGAAATAAGAACATGTTATGCTGCTAACTAGGGAATTTCGAAATTGGGTCATTTAGACATATCCTTTATTGGACATAACATGTAAGTTGATTGATTAAACAAAGCCTAGTTTAACAATTTATGTTCACTCAAAATCACATTGAGATAATAAAATGCATGTCAATGAATATGCTAAACATCAAAGTTTTATGACAGGTGCACAGATTGAGCTCATTTCAACTGAAATGCATAAAACAATATGCAGAATATTACGTCAGAAAGGTTCTTTTCTTCACTTAACCACTTACAAACATGATATGAAAAGAAAACTAGAACCAACAAATCATATTCAAGACTTGCATTTCATGATAAGTTGCTGAAAGTGTAACTGCAATTCCGGCTATAGGAAATGATATAGTAAGGAGACCATAACCTATTTGTACTATTCTCGCCAAAGCTCTCGGAATTTTGCTTATGTTTTTACATTTTGAGCTTTAGATTATAAATCTATTAGTGGATTCTTTCTTGTGTCATACAATCTAGTTTATATGTTGTCGTCAATGTCTCAGTCTATAACCCTTATATCTTAGTCTGTAACCCTTTATATCTCAGCCTGTAACCTTTTATTCTCAGTTTCTTCTCTCCAAATCTAGGTACTCAAAATCGAAATTGAAATAGAACATAAAGGTTGTTCATGATCTAGGTCTTTTGTATTAACCCATCCATTTCTAATAAGTATTTCAATTAGCTGACAACAACCAATGTATACATGTTGTAAAGTAGTTATGCTTTGTAAACAAATACATGTCAGAAGTATTATGTTAGTCAATACGTATTTTATGGCAGTTGATATGTGGTTCTGAGTGTTCGATAAGTTGTCGAAACTATATTCTTATGTACTTCTAGAAATGGGGAAAGAATCGTGGTTGCAAATCTTCCCAAAATTGTAGTTTCAGTTCGGCAAAGATGATAGAGTTTTCAATTCTTATGATAAAGATGATTGTCACCTGAAGGCTTGGCTTTGTGACTGAATATGTGTTGATGTTTGAATTTTATTTGCCAATGCGTGCTGCATTTCTTAGTGTGAAACCATCTTGGCATGGAAAGGGTTCTAAAACTCAACTAACCTAGTTCAAAACACGTCAGCAATACAATCACAAACTACAATTACCGAATGGATTTTCACAAAACACAAAAATCACCAAAAAAAACCCAGAAATCTGAGTTGGGGTACATAAAAAAAAACTCAACCGAGACTGCTAAAGATGATAAAAATTCCAATAGATACTCAAGATCACACAAATCTAAGTCTAGGTACAAAATACCTTGTTAATCCGTCACCAACCACACAAATTGATGTATATAGATCCTATACAACAAGAGACACAATGAAACAAATTGAATCAGTGAGAGATGGGAACAATAGAAGAGAAGGAGAGAGAGATAGAGGAAGATGGGTTAGGCAAACCTGGAGTGGGGAGATTGTAGAGGAGATCTTCGAGAGAGATGAGATCGCTGAGGAGAGGAGATTGTTGAGATAAGAGGAGATCTTTGAGAAAGATGAGATCGTAGAGATGGTGAGGAAGCGGATAGTCTCTGCTACGATGGAAGAGGCAGAGAGAGCTTGCGTACTGGAGAGAGACGAGAGTTTGTGTTTCGTGAATTGTTTTCTCAGTAGATGTAAGGCGTCAGATTCCCATCAATGGTGGGAATATGTGGCACGTGCAGGCATATGATGTCCATGAATAACACCCTAAACAAACACCTAGAATTTTTATTCCAAGTCATATTCCTATAGAATGGGTGGAAACAAACAAATCCTAAGTATACTACATGAAGATTTTAAAAGTAAGTTAGGAAGCAATGTTGAGCTGCTGAAAAAACTGTTTTGAGCGACTAAAAAAACTATTTTGAGCTCTAGAAAAACGAAAAAAAAGTTTACTTTTCCCGTGGACTATCTATATGTATTGCTAGCTCTTAAAGGACACGTATATATCAACTAAGCCTGAGGCAAATCATTTTTTTGAGACCGAGTTAGATTTTTCATATGTTACCTCGGGAACTTATTGTTTCATTTTTGCATTTTAATAGGACTAGGAAAGAGTTAACACGTTCCTTAGCATTTTTTTAAATAAAATAAAATAATAACTGCGACCTTTAGAAAATTTGAAGACTTTATGTGTGATTGTGTTAGCAAGTTTTAATAGCTATCATCATCATCATCATCAAAGTCCATTCCCAATATTTTTGGGGTCGGCTACATGGATTTTGGTTCTCCAAGCAATGCGGTCTCCCACATATCCTCGCCTAATCCAAGCTCAATGATATCTTCATTCACCGCCTTCATCCAAGTTTTCAACGGTTGTCCCCTCCGTCTACACCCTCCATTAACTTGCCAATCTAGACATTTTCTAATTGGCGTCGTGCTTGGTCTCCTTCGCACATGACCAAACCAAGTTAAGCGTCTTTCTCTAATTTTGTCCTCTATGGGCGCTACACCTAAGTATCTCCTAATTCTTTCATTTCTAATTTTATCCTTACGAGTTTTACCACACATCCACCTTAACATACGCATTTCTGCTACTGCCATCCTATGCGTATGTTGTCCCGTAGTAGCCCAACATTCTGAACCGTATAGTATGGCTGGTCGAACAATTGTCTTATAGCATTTCCCTTTTAGCCTTGCAGGCATCCTTCTATCGCATAATACTCTTGATGTCATTATCCATTTAAACCAACCAACTTTAATCATATGGTCTACATCTTCTCCAATAGCCCCATTCTTTTGAATTATAGATCCTAGATATCGAAAAGCCTCACACTCTGGGACTTTTACACCTTCGATCTCAATTGCATTACTTCTCCATCATGGTTCACAACCAAAGTTGCACACTAGATACTCCGTCTTCGAACGGCTAATTCTAAAACTTTTACTCTCTAAAGCCGCCCGCCACCTATCTAATTTCTGACCTAAACCTGTACTAGTCTCATCAATTAAGACAATATCAACTGCAAATAACATGCACCAAGGTACATCTTCTTGCAGATGTCTCGTCAACTCATCCATGACCAAAGCAAAGAAATATGGACTTAACGCCGACCCTTGATGTAGTTCTACTGACACTGGAAATTCACTGGACATCCCACCTACTGCGCGAACACTTGTTATAGCCCCTTCATACATATCCTTAATGATATCGACATAACATTGAGACACTTTCTTCTTTTCAAGCACCCACCAAATTAACTCCCTGGGGACCCTATCATATGCAAACTCTTACGTGCCTCTCGGTATTTTTCTATAGTTTGCCTAAGCAGGAAGATGGCCTCCGTAGTAGACCTATCCGGCATAAATCCAAATTGATTCCCCGAAACCGTGGTTAAACTCCTAAGTCTTCATTCTATAACCATCTCCTAAAGTTTCATCATATAACTCATAAGCTTTATCCCTCTATAGTTCGAGCAATTCTGGATATCCCCTTTGTTCTTATAAATTGGTACCACAATGCTATGCCTCCATGAATCTGGCATTTTTCTAGTTTCCAAAATCCTATTAAAGAGCTTAATTAGCCATTGAATCCCAACTTCTCCCAGACATTTCCATGCTTCAATTGGTATATCATCTGGTCCAACGGCCTCCCCTGTCTTCATTCTTTTTAAAGCTTTTCTCACTTCTGTGGCACTAACTCTGCGATGGAACACGCGATCTCTCCCTCCCTGTGAATCATACCCCTCCAAGTTTAACCCCCCTACATGTGTTCCATTGAGTAGGTTCCAAAATTAATCATTCCATCTATTTAAAATAGCTATATCCTGCATTAAAACTCTTCCATCCTCATGCTTAACACAGTTAACATGACTCAAGTCCCTAGTTTTTTGTTCTCTAGCTTTAGCTATCTTGAAAATATCCTTCTCCCCTTTCTTTGTACCTAGCCTATTATAAAGATCATCATATGCTCTCTTCTTAGCTTCCTCTACTGCTTTACTACTCAACTTCTTAGCTTGCTTATAAAGCTCATAAGACTCTAGGCACCTATCTTTTTGCCACTCCTTAAAACATTTTTTTCTTTTTCGCAATGGTTTGTTGCACATCAGCGTTCCACCACCATGTCTCCTTACCATATAAACCTCCTCTTTTGGCCTCTCCTAACTCTTCCTTCGCACATCTTCTTTTTTGGTTTGCCAAATGTTCAAAGAGATCCGTGCTACTAGTCCTATCCTTTGGTTCGAGATTTTCCCAACCCTTTGAAACTGACTGGCCACCCAAATCTTCTTTCTAAATTTTTGGCACACATCTCCCTGTAAGGTCCACTACTTAGTTCTCGGTCTAACCTGTTCTATAGCAATACGACCCCTACTCTTAAGACAAAAATCGAGAACTAACAGCCTATGTTGGTTTATCAGACACTCCCCTAGTATAACCTTACAATTTTTACACCTACCTAAATCGTGTCGCCTAACAAGAAAATAATCAATTTGACTTCTATTGCGCCTACTCGCAAAGGGCACCAAGTGATCTTCCCTCTTCTAATAAAAAGTATTTACGATCCCAAAATCCTGAGCTAAAGCAAAATCTATAATAGAAATCCCCGTAGTGTTTCGATCCCCAAATCTTTGACTTTCATGTACCCTCTCACACCCAACTCTATCCTGACCGACATGGCCTTTCAAATCCCCGCCTAGGAAAACCCTATCGGAAGAGGGAATTTGAAGAACTAACTCCTCTAACGAGTCCCAAAAATCCTTCTTAGTCTCCTCGTCCAAACCCCTTTGGGGTTCATACGCACTAATAACATGCACTATCTCTAGTTCTAAAGCTAATTTAATACTTATGATTCTATCCCCAAACCTCCTAACTTCGACTACTGCATCCTTAAAAACTTTATCTACCACTATTCCCATCCCGTTCCTAGTTCCATCTTTACCAGAATAGAAGAGTTTGAACCCTCCTCCTGAATCTTTAGCCTTGTTCCCCTTCCATTTTGTCTCTTGAAGGCAAATTATGTTTACTTTCCTCCTACGCAGGGCATCCACTAATTCTATTGTCTTACCCGTCAAGGTTCCTATATTCCAATAGGCTAATCTAATCATTCTATCTCTAGCTCTAACCTGGACTAGCTTCTTTACTCGCCCCCGTCCAGAATTGTGCGAGAACCCTTGTCTATTTAACACTACAGTCGGGCGCCGCTGCAGCGCGCCTTGCTCATTTGTCACTACACCCGAGCGTAGGTGTAGCGCTTCGCTTATAGCGGGGGACGCCCTATCCTTCTGCATTAATCTTTTTGAACCAAATTCCATGAAAAGTGATATGATGGGTTTTTTACGGTTGGCTATCACAAGCCTAACCACCAACCCTCCTCCTTTATCCGGGCGGAGTTAGCAAGTTTTAATAGCTATGCTTGAAATTTTTTTTTAATAAAAACACAAAAGTCAAGGAAGATTGAAATTCTAATTTGTGATTTATAACAAAAACAAGTATTGGTTGGATCAGTAAAAGTAGTGAGTTGAACGAATATGTATAAGTTGAAAGTATAAGGGTATTTATATAGATACCAAAGCAAGGTGCCCTAAGATATATTGAGCAAGACTAGAGGGCAGAGAATAACCTCTTATTAAAAAAAATATCTTTGAAAAACTTTTACAGAATAATGCTAAGATTAGAAGGCTTTATAAACACTTCCTAGTGTCTCCGTGTTCATTAATTGCTATCTCCTAGATATCAGTACCAATAAAAATACTCAAAGATAGGTAAGGCTAAGGTAAAGTATGAAATGATTCAACCATAGGCTAAGTGGTCTATCAAGTCTTGGGGTCTAAAATTAAGATCTAAGAAAATATTTTGTAAAGTAGATCCAAGACTTGATGCACAAATCAAGCGAGCTAACTATGATTTGTAAGCATGCATAAGTAAAGTAAAGAGATAGCAAAAGACAATATCACACAGATATAATGAGGTTCACCTAAGCCAGGTTTGATTGGCCCCAACCAGTTAATTCCTTAGTGGAATGGTCTTGCACGCCACAAAATTTTATTACTTGTTCAAAAGATGACTTATTCTTAATCAAAATTCCATAACCTCGCAAGGTTAAATGCCACACTCGCACGAGATTACTAAGAGTCTCGTGAACCTCATTGGGGAATACCAATGGGACGCAACTACAACCAAGCGTTACGGACGTGTTCTTGAGATCCTGACAATACAACAAACTAGACCTTATGATCGTGCTCCACGAATCTCACAAATTTTCCTATGATCACCACAACTTAGGATGCAACACAACCAAGTCTTATCACTTGTTTGGGATGTTCGTGGTAATACTTCAACAAGTCCTTTACAATGACCTCAACCCACACAAGGTAATAATGAGTTTAAAAAGTTAACACTTGATGGATTCTCTAGAGCGTCTCTAAAATAGATAGGTTATAGAAAGGTTTGAGCCCAAAATCTTCACTTATTTATAGATCTAGTAATATGATATTTCACCATTACAATATGAAGGTTTGGAGTGATAATGAAAAGGTTTTTCTCTAGGGCCTTTAGATCTCAAGTATAGAAGTTGTTTGGTCTAGGTTAAGCTCACAAATCAAGCCCAAGATTTTGTTTATTTTTTTTAAGCTCACAAAAATATTATGGAGTGATTTCCTCTTGAGCTTCGATAGAAAACTTGCTCCTTTTTTTTTTTTACTAGATTCACTCCTTTGATATGCTCTTGAATAGCTATCACAAATTTTTTATGAACTCCTAAGTTGAAATGTGCAAATGAGGGTTTAGCTATTTATAGACTGAATCTGGAGGGGTGACACTACACCAAATTGGCGTATTTGTAACAGCTCCCATAACAATAACACTTTTGAGCTATAACAATCCTCCAAACAATTTCTAAGTCAAAACTAAATTTAGTCAAAAAAATGAAAAACAGTTACACAAAAAAAGTGATACAATAAATTAGATTACCATGAATAGTATCACTTGTATGACCATACTCTTCATGGTGATGCAATTATTGTGTCACTTTGTTTGTGAAAATGTGTAAAATTGTTTTGTGAATTGTTATAGCTCAAAAGTGTTACTGTTTTGGGGGTTGCTACAAAAATGCCAATTTGGTGTAGTGTGAAGTCGACTTTTCTGTCATCGTTATATACTTTATGAATAGTCATCTGCTTTTCAGAAAGACTATTCAGAACAGTCATCTGCATTTTAGAATGGCTATTTGCTAGTGTTGACATCTCAGGGTGAAATTGACTTTGTTGTGCCATTTTTTTAAACAAAAATATTCTTGTCACATAGGTAAAGTGGTGCATGGCCTTGTACTTTGTCACACGAAGATGTCTTTTTAGCACATGGGCATATCTCATTAGCGAATATCTCAAATTTGAATTTGTTTTCCAATTGTTTTTTCCTCCAGATAGTTTTCCCCCCTTCAACCATCCATAAACTATTTTGGTTAGTCTTCATTTACCACATTTCTTGGTCCACCTTCTTGAACTTCTTCAAACATTTTGAACTTGGGTCTTTTTGAGCTTGACAATGTTTGACCGATATTCATGTTTTGACTTGACCATTGGTTGACTTTGACTGATGCATATATGACTTGATCTTCTTGAATCGGCGCCTTTAGTTGAATCTTCTCGTGGTTGTAGTTTAGAATAGAAGCTTGTGGTGCACGTTCGCCATCCAATTGAGGCCAATCAAACCCCAATTTAGGTGAACCTCTTTATATTTATGTGTTGTGTGCTATTATATCTTATTTTCTATTTTTACTTTTACTTATTCATGCTCATGCACGCATTATTCGTGTTTGTGTACTCATTGCTTAAGATTTATTCTTCAACTATTTGCATGTTTTAAAAATGAAAATTTGGTTTCAACTTTCAAGTTTACTCTTTCAAACCTACCTTTGAAGTGGTTTATTGGTCTTTGAATTAAAGTGAGGTTGAATACAAATCAACAAGGATTCATTCTCCAAAGTGTTTGTAAGATCATCTTGATTATCAAGCATTGCTCTGCAAAGTTTCCTAAGAACAAAAGGTTTGTCAAAAAAAGAGTATTAACGCCCCTTATAGTCTAGCTCATCAGATTTTAAAGCACTTTCAAAGAGGAACTAACGATCTTTTCTCTTGCCTTCTCTTGTGGGCCTTTTTTGTATGTACCATTCTCTTGCCAACAATAAGCTCTTACTTATAAGGTAAAAAATAAAAATGGGATCAAGGCCCTTATTACGTTTTTGGAAATTTCCAATTAAATTATTATTCATGTTGTATTTCCTTAACAAAAGGAATCAAAAAATCCTCCAAAATAGAAAGGCATTTGTAATGGAATGACCAAATCGCTATTCCAACAAGATGCTAAGCATATGAAATGAAAACAAATCATTTACTCAAATCATTGGAAACAACACTCTAGAAACAATTATTTTTCTCTTAGGGATAAGAATAACAAGTTCTTCCATAACTCCATCATTATGAAGGGAAAAAAGAATTTCATTTCTAAACTCAAAAACATGGAGGTGTTAGTGGATCTCTGATAGAGAAAATTTGTGCATTAGTAGTGAGGAAAATTGTGTTCTCACTTCTATACCAGGGGAAGAGGAGATTTGGAATACCCTCAAGTCATTTGGGAACCTTAAAACACCTGGTCTGGATGGTTTTCAAGCATTTTCTTTTCAAAAAGTACGGGCATATAGTAAAAGAAGATGTTGTCAATACTGTCCAACATTTTTTTTTATAAACAAACATGCCCCCCAGCTTGGAATTTCACATACATTGTCGTTATCCCCAAATGCCCCAATCCAACTCAAATCTCACAATTCAGACCCATAAGCCTCTACAACATCTATTACAAAATCTTCTCTACAATTTTAGCAAATGGACTTAAAGTCCTTTTCCCTAAATTCATATTGATGATACATCAAAATTGATCGTCATCACAGCCATATAGGTGGCAGAAATCACCCATCACGAGAATTAGGTACACCTCCTACTGGGCCAGTTCATAAAGCCCAAGAAAGCAAAACCAAGCATAAAAGCCCAATAGGGCCCATTAAATGAAGATATAATTAAGGCCCAAATGTAGGTCCAAGCGAGTTCTCTCATAAAAAAGAGGAACGTTGCATAAGAAAAGAGTCGTGGAGGGAGTTACACCTCCACGGACGCATCTTCATAAAGGAAGAGACTGTTACGAAGAATGTCTCCTTCTGTTGTGCCCTACATGCTTAAGTCACGCAGAGACTTAATCGCGACCATTATATAAGGTAAAGAGAACAATCGATTGAGGTATGCAACTTTAACTGAGTTTTGTCCAGATTTACTTCATTCTTCAAACAGAGTTGCTGACTTAAGCATTCAAGTGCCTTCGGCTACCAAAAAGTGGTGAATAAACTCACCCAAGACCTGGAGGGCAACAAGCCTCGAGAAGAAAGCACCCAACTGAAGAGACATCAGACTAATAACAGTCTTGAATTCAATCAACGAAAGCCGAAAGGCTACGATCGAAGAGGCCCAAACATGAGCAACCAACAAAGAATTGTTCACAACTTCAAAAACAAGTCGAGACGAAGTCCTTAAAGCTATAGCAAAATTGGAAGACATCAAGTGGTCACTAAAAATGAGAGGAGTTCTAGACAAACGAAACAAAAGTAGAGATTGCTCCTTCCACGATGACTATAGACACGTAACCAAAGACTGTCACAACTTGAGAGACGAGATCGAACGCCATGTTAGAGAATGACGACTCAGATAATTCGTTAAGCTGAGAGAGTCCAAAAACGGAATAATCACGTCGGGAGAGTAATCAAAGGAGCTAATATACATCTTGCATGGTGCAACTAGAGAAAATGAGCAATCTAATTGATCCCGAAAGCGAGTAGTCAGAGACTTACGAGCAAAGATTAGATACCAAGAGCCGTCTATACATCGCGCAAGAACGATGCAAAGGACTCTAACCTTCTCCAACGAAGACACAGTCAGAGTTAACTTCCCGCACAATGATGCCTTAGTAATTTCAGTGCTGATAGCCAGGTGGGAAATTAAAAGAGTGTTGGTCGACATGGGTAGCTCAGCCAACCTTCATACCTGACAGCGTTCCGAAGGATGCGATTCACTAACGAGATGTTCTCACCTAACGATCAACCAATGGTGGGTTTCAGCGGGGAACAATGTCCCCTGCTGAGGATGATTCAATTACTAGTCGAGGTAGGAGAACTAGGAAAGTAACGAGTGTTATTGACAAACTTCCTTGTTGTCGATGCTCCTTCTGCGTACAACATGCTACTTGGAAGGCTCTGGGTACAAAAAATGGGCGAGGTGTCATCAACCATGCACTAGTGCTTGAAGTACCATAGCGACAATGGTGTTGGGAAAATCAAAGGAGATCAACCAGTGGTCCGCGAGTGTCATTACACCATGATAGAAGCTCCCCACAAATAGCAATTACTATAACGATCGAATGAGCTTTCACAAGAACTTGGTCAGACAAACCCTGACCTCCCAGATGATAATATGACTGACAAGCCCACGGGATCGACCGAACACCAGACAATAGGAAGAAGAAACGGTCGTGGTCTACCTCGACGGTGAAGAAGAGAAAATAGTCCGGATTGACACAAAGATTCACTCAGAGCTTGACAAGAAACTAATCCAACTGCTGAAAGATAATCAATATGTTTTTGCATGGACGATAAAGGACATGGTGGGAATATACCCGTCCATCATTTTCCACAAATTACAAGTGAACTCGGACAAATAGTCGATCCGGCAAAAAAGAATGCCGGTGGCTCCAAAACATAATCAAACAATAAACGAAGAAATGCACCGCCTACTTAATGCATAGATGATCAGAGAAGCTCACTACCCGTACTGGTTAGCTAACACAAAATTAGTAAAAAAAAAAAGAACAACAAGTGGAGGGTATGCATGGACTGAACCAATTTGAATAAAGCCTGCCCAAAGAACAATTTCTCACTTTCACGAATAGACTAGATAGTAGACGCAACCGTCGGATACGAACTGCCGAGCTTTATGGATGCGTACTCTGGGTACAATCAGATTTAGATGTAGCCTCCTGACCAAGAAAATACATCTTTTGTAACAAAAAGGGGTACATACTACTATCAGGTAATACCCTTCGGAGTGAGGAACGCGGGAGCCACGTACCAACGGCTGGTGAACAGATTGTTCAAAGATCAAATCGACGAGATGATGGAAGTTTACATCGATGATATGCTCATCAAAAGCTCACGCCAAATAGACCACATCACAGATCTCAAGCATGCCTTCTCCCAACTGTGAAAGTACAAAATGAAACTGAATCTGGAGAAGTGCACATTTGGAATAGAATCACGAAAATTCCTCGGGTACATGGTCAATCAAAGAGGAATCGAGGTTGACCCTAGACAAATACAGGCGCTTCTCAACATGCAGTCACCAACAAATATAAAGGGCGTACAAAGTCTTAATGGAAAAATAACGGCCTTGAACAAATTCATTTCAAAATCCTCAGACAAATGTCTATCTTTCTTCAGAATTTTGAAAGGGAACAAGACATTCGAATGGAATGCAGAGTGCGAGAAAGCTTTTCAAAGCCTAAAAGCATATATGGGGAGCACAAAACTACTGACGAAACCAAACACGGGAGAAGCACTGTAATTATACTTATATTTGTTTGACCATGTGGTAAGCTTGGCGCTAGTACAGAAGGAAAAGGGTTCACAAAAACCAATATACTACATCAACAAAACACTTGCGGATGCAGAGTTCAATTATTCGGCTCTAGAAAAGTTGGCACTTGCCTTGATCGTGTCGTCAAGAAAACTACGACCATACTTCCAACCGCATCCAATCATAGTCATGACCGAGCAGCGACTTCAGTCAGTGTTGCACAAACCGGATCTATCGGAAAGGATGGTGAAATGGGCAGCAGAGCTAGGACAGTTCGATATTAGCTATGCCCCCAAAACTGCGATCAAAGCACAGGCATATGCAAATTTCATCGTCAAATTTACAGGAAACAAAAATCAACAGGCAGAAAGTGAAAACAAAGAAGGGCAA
The DNA here is from genome assembly GCA_963556465.1 of Berberis vulgaris. Classification (NCBI taxonomy): domain Eukaryota; kingdom Viridiplantae; phylum Streptophyta; class Magnoliopsida; order Ranunculales; family Berberidaceae; genus Berberis; species Berberis vulgaris. The sequence continues at coordinate 48,625,850 of OY747131.1, read as the reverse complement.
ATCAAACAAACCACCCACGGATGGATTATCCGCTTTGACAGAGCATCTAATCAGGCAGGAAGCAGAGCTGAATTGGTCATGTACAACTCAGAGGGCTACACATTGGAGAAGGCGATAAAATACAATTTCAAAGCCTCAAATAACGAAGCCGAGTGCGAAGCAGTGATAGTCGAACTACAATTAGCAAAACACTTGGGAATAAAAGACATCAGTGTCGTAACTGATTCTAATTTGGTGGTCAATCAATTGAAGCGAATTCCAAGTCAAAGACGCCCGAATGAAAGCCTACCACCAAAAAACTATTGAACTAATAGAAGGCTTCCAAACTGCAATCATTAAACGGTGAGCAAGAGCAAAGAACGAAAGAGTCGACGAACTGATAAAGGAAGCATCATAAGCTAAAAAAAATGATAATCCACTTGTCATGAAGCAATGAAGTTTCATACTACGAATCAAGAAAACAACTGGACAACTCCAATCCTAGCATATATATCAAACGGAGAACTCCCAACAAATAAGATGAAGGCTTGAAAACTGCAAAATCGGGCAGCACGATACATGATGATTGACAATATACTATATAGAATATCCACCCCTAGTCCGTTACTAAGGTGTCTTTCACCCGAAGATGCTGACTATGTCCTACTAGAAATCCACCACGGCACATGCGAGAATCACCTAGGAGGAAGAACGCTAGCACATAAAGCACTCACACTAATATACTACTAGCCAAAGATGCAAGCAAATGCTCAAAAAATCGTTCTCGCATGCGACAAATGCCAAAGATTTTCCCCATACACTCACATGCTGGGACAAAACCTGATCCCGATGAGTAGCCCCTGGTCATTTCCACAATGGGGAATGGACATCATTCCCTGTATCCGACAACAAAAGTTTCTCCTCGAGTAGTAGATTACTTTACTAAGTGGGTAGAAGTAGAGCCTCTAGCAAAGATAAGATAAACCCAAGTCGAGAAGTTTATTTGGAAAGATATAATATGCAGATTCGAGATCCAAAGGGTAATTGTTACGGACAACGGGAAACAATTTGAAGGCAAAAAGGTCAAGGAGCTATGTAAAAACCTGAACATCCAGCAGCACCCGCCCTTCCACAGGCGAATGGTCAAGATGAGGTCACCAACCGAACAATCTTGGAAGCAATCAAAAGAAGGCTCGAGGCAACGAATGGATTGTGGACATCCGAGTTACCTGGTGTCATTTGGGCATACAGAACAACAAAAAGAACTTCGACAGGGGAAACCCCTTTTGCCCTCATGTATGGATCCAAAGCAATGATACTCGTGAAGATCGATATGCCGACGTTCAAGACCAAAGAATTTTGAGTTGAAGATAACGTCGAGGCACTAAGAGTCGGGCTAGACCTCCTCGAGGAAAAGCGAAAAGCGACTTCTATCAAAACAACAACCTACCAACAGCGTATGGCTGGATATTAAGAAGGTAAGAACCTGCACTTTCGACATCGGTGATTGGGTACTCCGAAAAGTCCAGCTCAACACAAAGGAACCAGGCGCAGGAAAGCTAAATCCAAATTGGGAAGGGTCATACAGAGTAATAAAGATCAATAGATCAGAGACATACTATTTGGAAAACAAGGAGGGTGAAAAGCTATGAATGTAGAACACTTAAAAAGATATTATCAATAAACTTTTCCGCTCAACCCTCGATCTCGAGTTCAAAACGATAAAAGTTTAGTTGGGACAAAGAATTCAGACTGAAAATCTCACTCGTGAAAATACTCAGCACGACTAGAATATAGATCAACAAATAAATATATGTACCAGGACGAACAAATCGGACATGAACATGAAACTTCTAGCTTGATCAACCACGAAGTAATAAAGTACCAGGACACACCAGACTTTTTCTCATGAACTATAATGTACGACATCGTAATCCAGATATAGAATTGGATTTCGTAAAAAAAAAAAAGAGTTATACATGACTAGTATGTCAAACACTGAAGCCATTCACAAAAATTCGGATGAACGAGTCAAAATTATGCCAGGAATGTCGAAAGTAAAAAAGTTAATAAGCTAGACATACTAGACACAACAAATCCAAAATATAAGTTTCCATTGATCTTCTAAAAAGAAAAGATTGCAAATGGAGCCAAAAGGGGCGTTTAAGAAGGAACGTCGGCATTAGCAGTGACATCACTAGATGGTGCAAGCTCAGACAAATGATGAGACTATTCTTCGACAACAGGATTACTTAGTGAATCCAAAACAATTTTTTCCACCTCATCGAATTCTTGCTCGACAGCAACGATATTCACTTAAATCCAAGCCTTGCGTCTCAAAGAAATCCAGAAAGTCATGACAGCCATTGACTACTCTTTTCCAATCCGTTGCTTCCGCAGCCTTTAGCCTTTTGGTAATAGATGAAAGCTCGGCTTGAGTCGACACCAATTCATTCTTGACGACCGTAAATCTAGTGGAAATCGTAGACTTGGCTACAATAAACTCAAAATTCAGCTAGACAATTCGCGTCACAGAAGCCTTGAGACTGGTGGAATACTCTTTGGCAGAACGGTTAGCCTCATCACGCTCAGCAATTTGGTTGAACAATTCCTTCTCAGCAACATTAGATGGGTGTAACACCCCTACTTTTTCAATGACAATTAAAATTTATGCAACTAAAAATTCAATTGAAATTTTTGTTTTAAAATCTTCTTTCGTTTGACAAGTTATATTTTACGAAATTCGCTTAACTTTCTTTTCTTCCGAATCTCGGGACGAGATTCTTTTGAGTTGTATATATTGTAATACCTGCCTAATTAAATAAATATAAAAAATTTCTTGTTCATTAATTGTGGCATATATTGTAATCTCAATTATTTGGAAAAAGATTTTTTTTTTTCTGTTTGCCATTGCTAAATAGAATAGGGTGTGTGTGCGTTTAGCCAAAAATTTATAAACCCTAATGTTGATGGGTTGTTACTCAATTGTATTTGGGCTTGGTTTTGGGATTTTTTTAAACTAATGATTAGGGTTTTATTTTGTGAAGTTAAAGGGTGGACTGCCTTTAGAATTTTAGTGGGGGCAAATAGCCACCCATCCTATAAATGGGAATTTTTTTTCTTTATTTCTTTTTCCTTCTTCTTTTCTCCTTCTTCCTCTATGCAACAGAGAGGGCTCATTCCCTCTATCTCTCGTTGAGCTTGGGGAAGCAGTGGCGTGAAAGAAGGTTGAGATGGTGAGGAGATGACTGGCAATGGAGATATCGTGTGGCCGATTGATAAGAAGTGGCAATGATGGATCAGGCTAGAGAGGGTGTGGTGTTAGGGTTTGTAGGTGATTTTTGAGGAGAGGACGACGAGGCTTGATGGCTTGATGAGTGAGTTCTCTCCCCCCTTTCATGATTTCACTGAAATTGATTCACAATTGTTTATTAGGGTTATGGGCTTTAACTTCAAGCCCTCATTAGTTTTTCTATTTCACAGCTTCTTTCATCTACTCCATCTTTGCAATTTCAGAGATTTTGTTTAATTTCTAGGTTTCTTCATTATCTCATTTTTGGGAATTCAAGTGAAGCAGCTAAGATTTAGTGAAGAAATTATAAAAATATATATATATATACATTTTGTTTGATTGTTTTACTTTTGCAAATTTGGGTATAAGAAGCACTGTTAGAGACTCCAATTGCTCTTGTTTGTCCCCATTTCTGACTCTTCATGTGAGTGTAGACATGACAAGAAATAGTCAAAAGCTATTGGGAAAAAAAACAACGTTTTTTTTTCTGGTTTTGGAACGTCGAACATCGAATAGAGTGTGGTTGTACAACTGATTGCCTGCACTGGATGATCTTGTATGAGTGGAGCTTTTTAGACTTGTGAGAGGAAGAATAAATTCTGGTCGTTTGGTGTTAGGTAAAGGTCATCCTATGAATCTTCGTTGCCAGAAGAATTCGGGACTGTTAAGAACCCATTCATTGTCTTTTGAGAGTTAGAAGTAGTTAATTTGCATTGGGTATTTGCTTTTTATTACAAAGCTTAGAATATAGTCTGCAGTCTGCATTCTTCTACCACACATCCATCTTTTTTTCGTTCATGATTAAGTAATCTAGCAAGGTAAGAAAATTCCATACCAACCCTTGATCCCTTGTTCATTCAGCAGCTCACTTTACCTTGTTGGTTTAACATTTCATCTTGCTAAATCTTTGCACATTTTTTAAGCTAGATTGTGCATGACTGCAAGAAAAAAAATCAATTTCCTATTTGGTCCACAAAATGGGTCGGGGAATGATTTTTTTTGTCACTTCATTTTCCCACCTTTGTCCCCTTATCTTCCCAACCCACTGTCCATCTTGGAAAAAAATATATATAATAAGAAAAATGGAAAGATAAATAAAGTAAAGAGATTATAGTAACTTATGTTGTCATTTGTAGTGTACTCGTCTAAGAGAAACTATAGCTTTTTTTAGGGAAACATTTTGTTTGTATACCTGCTTCTTGCTTTATGAGATGTGTGAATGTGTTTGGTTTAAATTTTATATTATATGGTGGGTTTGCTTTTATAGTTAAGCATATGGTAGGGATATATGGGATTGCCAATTCGCTTGGTGATTAGTCTCATTGTGATGTACATAACTTTAATGTCTTTTGGTTATTAATAAAGTTTAATCATTTTATGACAATATGTATGCGGTTATTTCAAACGCATTCTAAGTGTGAGCTTTATTTGACGTGTGATGTAAGTGACTTGTGCGCGATGTTGTGAAGTGTATAACTTGAGGCTTGGTAATTATGAAACTGTTATTTGTTTCCCCAATAGAATGGATGAACATTGTGGTTGATTTTTCTTGGTTGACAAAACGTCGCCATAAAAGAATTTTGACGTTTTATTTATTTTTTTTATGCTCTTTTCCACAACTCCGAAAAGAGTTGATTTTTTTTATGCTCTTTTATACGTGTGATATTATTTTGGGTATGCAGACTTGCTTGCATATCGGTGCACCGTTCCATTTGAGTTCGGTTGTACGTGTAGATTTAGGAAATGCTTGCCATGGATCGAACTTCGGGTGAGATGACATGTTCCTCGAGGTGGCACCCCACCTGGAACATGTACGCTCCGAGTGGTTTCGAAGGCAAGGGAGGCACACTTGGGTGAGGTGTGTTCGGCACAAGGAGGATAGTGCGATTGTGGAAAAGAGGCGATATTTTTTTGTGTATGTGCATGATTACCTTAAGGGAAGAAACTAAATGCTCATTCAACCATTGAATGAAAACTATGACTTCCTAAAGGTAGAAAATGTGTTTTGTAGATATTTTAATAATACTCTGATATGACTATGATTTGTATCGTAGTTTGAAAGTAAATTACATTTATAAGGATTGATAACTTAGAAATATTATCCGGTTGTTTCTAACCTTTCCATGCAGGATGGTAAGTCCCCTCATATTTCTGCAAGTCAGACTTGCCATAGTCAACTTCTATAGCGTAAGTACTAGTAAATGCATATTTATTTATTAGGATGATGACACATTTGCCTCATTGAGGAACTACCTGATGGTGTGGTTGTTTATTGTTTTTGTTTAGTTTGATGTTGTCATGTGTAGATTTATTGATTTTGGGATGAAGATTTCTCACACCAGCTTTATTGCTGACCCAAGTGAGCTTTTGCTTCTTGGGTACATTCCTTTGGGAATGTAGCCGATTAGCCTTTCAGGTTTAGAGACTTTTGAGCAGCGTTACCGGAGTTTTGCTAGTGGGCTAGCAACGCCAAAGTCTTTCCGGGTTAGAGTTTTATATGTTTCAGTAATTAAATCATGTTTTAGTTGTTGCTGCTATTTGTTTCTGTTGTTATTGAATTTTCACGTCCCGAGTTTTGGGGGAAACGGATAATCCTACGTGGATTTTAGGATTTTCGTTTTCTTCGAAAATCGGGGCGTGACAATAGGATTGCAACCTATCCAATACAACTTCAAACGTTTCAAGATCAGAAGCGAACTTGTCTCTAATAGCCTCGACCTGAAGTCCGAGCAACATCAGCAACCCTCGCATGCTCTATGCACTTCAAAAAATCAAGTTGGCAGAGAACATGAGAAAGAACCAAGACATGCCCTGCAAGCTTCCGCTCGATGTGCGCCCCCTGATCGCGGACAACCTTACAATCCGACCCCATCACAATTACATAAGTAAGATGGATCACTCCTTCCATGAGGTGCTGGCTCATCGATATGACGACGTGGCGGACACACGGGCATGAGAGCCCTATTAGCCAACTGCCAATGAGGTTGCGAATACTATCCTGCATATCAATGTCACAAGGCCAACATAACTTCTCAGACGCAACCAAAATAAGACTAGAAGCGAAAGGAATAGTTGGCGATCCCGAGGTCCTAGCACCAGCAGGCGAAACGAGGGGTTTGAAGCCCCAGGCTCAAGTAAGGACTCGATCTTCCAATGTCAAATCATACTCCAAGTCATCCAAGGTCTTGCTGTTCGGATTCTCAGACTGCTTCAGTCCAAGCTAAATCATTTTATTTTCAATGATGCGAGATTCATCAACCGTCAGATCGGCATAAACATGCAAACCATACGAAGATACGGGACTCTTCTCATGATCGTCCAAAGGACAAGAAACCTCATTTTTACTCCTCTCAAGAGCTTGATTTATCTCCTCTTCATCAAAGTCATCTTCCACACCACGACCTCCTTTTTTGGGTAACGTAGGAGAAGAACCCTAATAGTATCATGAATCGATGTGTCAAGCTTCTTCTTCTTTGAGACACGACCAGGACTAATTGTCAGCATCTTAGACGAGCTGAGAGGCATGGGAACTTTCCTCTTTCTAATGATCAAGCTAACATTCCCATAGCCTCTGACAGCCATAGAAGCAATCCGGCCTACAAGTTTCTTAATGAAACTCACTCCGCGACCGACATTCACATCACCAGCACGTGCAACAGTCACCTCCGAAGCACGAACTACAGAGGCTCCTTGCGACCCACCTCACTCAATGAATACAAGCCACTACGGATAATAGCATCCGTAGTAAAAAAAACTTTCGCCAAGACTCGAGGAAGTTTGTCAAATCGACTACAAAACTTCTGCTCTTCCAATGACAGCGATAACTCGGTCCTCTTAGGCTCTCGAAATGACCGCAAAATCTAATTTTTGCACAACTTAAAATAGTCAGAGGCAATGGATTCATAAAACAAGGGCCTCGACCAACCCACATACTCCTCTTGCAAACTCTTGAAACAAGATGGGGAACAAAGATAACAAGTGCGGTTAGCGTTTACACCAAACCCAACCAAGGAATGCAAAACCCTGACAATCATAGGGATACCAGATGCGACAACCCTTGCTAAGGTTGCAATCATCAGCTTCCAATCATTAGAAACCAGTTGGGCAAGAACAATGCCCACAAAATCTAGGTACTCCCAAACGATCTCAGGAACCTGAAGCCTAAAGTCAGAATAGAACATACCAAGGTACATAGCGATAAAACCATGCTTTGGACGACATGGACTATCACCCTCTCCAGAGAAAATGATTTCAGGATCGGCCGACAACGAATAATCGTGACGAATGCTATCCAAAGTCGCATGTGTCGCCCACTTGGGTGAAAAAAAAGCCTCGCAAGCATCAAGAACATCGCCACTCAAAACCCTGAAGCTAGACATGAATGCAAAGCAAAAGCAAAGGATTAAGGAATCAACAACTGGAAATCAAAAAGTTGTAAAGGGGAAAACCCTGAACTCAACTCCTTCTTCTATAAGGACGAGCGGCGAAGGTCCACTTTTAGGAGAACGTGCAAAATATGAAAATCGCACGAAATCCTAGAAATCACGCTGAAACGAGCAGACGGACGAAACATCGGAGAGACAGTAGTAGCGACAGCTAGTAGTAGCATTAAATGCGTCTTAATGTTGAAATCGATAATCCAACCGCCACACAATTAGTGGGTACATGAGCATATCCACAAACTAAGGAGGGAGTAGATGATGATACATCAAAATAGATCGTCATCACAACCATACACATGGTAGAAATCGCCCATCACGAGGATCAGGTATCCCTCTTATTGGGCCAGTTCATAAAGCTCAGAAAGGGCAAAACCAAACATAAAAGCCCAAATAGGTCCCATTAAAAGAAGTCATTATTAAGGCCCAAATCCAAGCCTGAACGAGTTCTCTAAAGAAAATGAACGTTGCATAAGAAAAGAGTCGTGGAAAGAGTTACGCCTCCACAGGCGCATCTTCATAAAGGAGGAGATTGTTACGAAAAACGTCTCATTTCGTTGTGCTCTACATGCTTAAGTCACACAGATAATTAACCGCGACCATTATATAATCACTACACCAAATATTTCTATTTATAGCATTTTTCAATAGCATTTTCTACCAATATGCTATGAAAAACCAAATTCCAATGGGTTTAAAATAAAAAACGCTATCAATGGTTTGGCGGGATTTTTGGCGCCCCCAAAATTTTTTTTGCTTGACCTTTATGTTTCCTCTCCCTCTACTATGTTTCCTCTCCTCCCCTCTGCTTCCTCTCCTCTCCCTCTGCTATGCATTGTTTCCTCTCCTCTCCCTCTTCTTTGTTTCCTCTCCCTCTGCTCACTATCTAATTGGAGAAGGAGAGGACGAGAGGTTGGGAAATTGCTAGGTTTAGGTTAGCAACAGTGAAATTTGGGGCTCCAATTTCTCAACCTCTCGTCCTCTCCCTCTGCTCTTGCTCGCCTCTCTTCATCTCCTTCTCCTCTTGTTCGCCTCTCTTCCTCTCCCTTTGCTCTTTGCAGCTCGCCATGTTTTGTACTCTTGAGCAAGTTGATTCGATGCTTTACGGTATTTGCTTAACTAGTACTTGTGGCTTACATGTTATCTGTTTGAACTTTCTGTGTTGTTTATATTGGTTTACAATGTGATGTCTCAAGCAACATAAGTGAAATGTTTGAGAGAATTTGATGTTACCCTGAATCATTTGTAGGATGGTACTTGGACAATGTCTGGATGGCGTGCACTATTGTTCGAGACTTTGCGGATTTTTCCTTCCATTCTTATTTTTCAGTGATGGATGAGTTATTGGAAGTAAAAAGCGATGAGAAGCCTATTGAACTCAAGTATGGATATCTAACATGAATTCTACTTCAATTTGGTTTCAATACTTCAACTCAATTTCAATGGCCAAAGTGTTCGGTCTTGCACTTCATTCATGTTCTGAATTTTTGAAGTTACATGTATCTTTGGAACTAGATTTGTGATCCTTCTTGTAAAATAGAGTATTACAGGTACCGGGATGCATATTAGCTGCAATTTTGGGGATTATTGTTGATGTGCCAATGATTACCTTGATTACCCTATATAAAGCTCCATTCATGTTGTTCAAAGGATGGCATAGGCTAATGGAAGATCTTGTGGGAAGGTCAGGCCCCTTCTTGGAGTCCGTTTGTGTCCCTTTCGCAGGGTTTATGATGTTGTTATGGCCATTTGTGGTACTTTTAGCTGTTATAGCTGGATTTCTTTCAAGCCTCGATTTTGGAGGTTATGTTGTTGTCGTTGCCTATCAAGTAAAACTACAACTGTAATGCTCGAAAGTTGATTGTACACGCTGTTTTTTTGCATAATGTGATGTTATATAGGTGGAGCGTGTTGTCTTCAGAAACTTTATTTGTGCTTTCTTCTGTTTTAGGAAAATTTGACAAAAAAAGGATTACTCTATGTTGCTGCTAGTGTGTCTTTGATCGATGAGTCCACCAATGATTTCCTTTACATGCGTGAAGGGTCTTGTTTTCCAAGGCATGTAAGTCCAGGTTTAGACAATAAGTTCCCTCTGCAAAATTGTTCTCAGTGTTGTTTATAGAAGATTGCAAAGTCCCTCTGTGTACGATGTCATGGACTGATTTCACGTGGGCAGCCAGACCTCAGTACCGTGGATCAGTTGATGTCAGTTCACCATTGCTTCCTTTAAAGAGATTGTACGAAGAACTTAACTGTCTACATGTGAGGCAAGCTCCGCTGAGGACCACATCTGAGAAATTGAGCTAAATAAAAATAATTGTTGTAAGAACATTACAAAATCATTATAAAAGATTTTCCTATATGTTTTACCGGACACATTCTCTTTTTGCTTGCTAACTATCTTGGTGTCACAGATATGGGACAATTTCTTTAAAGGGTGTGAACTTATTGGAAAAGAGCTTCTAAGAGACGAAGCCATTGGACTAATGGAGTTGGAAGCATGGCAAACTTCGAAAAACAAGATAGTTAATATTGGAATTCCTGCATACACATTGCTACAATGTTTTCTTCATTCTATCAACAACGATTCCTCTGGCTTTCTCATGCGTATGATACACTACCCATTGCTTCTTAGTTTCCTCTTTTAATTGTGGATCAAGTTATATATCAAGATAGTGAAATTACACGTTTGATATTGTACAGGCAATAATGTTGAATTGGCAAACATTAATAGGCCTGAAGGAAGGGTTTTCGACTGGCTATTTGAGCACATGAGTGTAATGAAAGAGCAGATCAAGAGTCTCAACTTACAAGAGTCTGAAGAGTTGTATTTGTGCAAATTGGCTCTGTATAATGGTGATACTCAGATAATAGAAGCTTGGCAGAATGGCGGAGTTCCACCATGCGATGAGATCAGGAGATCTCAATTAGAAGGCATAAGTCGGAGGTATTGTAATAAGTGTTCTCGCTTTGAAAACATTTCCTTATTCTTGTATTGGAAATGGATTTTGATCAAGTTCCTGACATGGTCAATGAAATAATACTTCAGGTTGCAGGGGTTTTGTTTGACACTGCCAAGGCTGCCAACATTTAGGTGCCGGTTCTGTGAAGTAATGAAAGTGTTAATGCAGGAAGCAACAGAACAACAATTTGGGTATGTTGGTGAAAATAGATTCGAATCAGATGTATGATCTCTTATAGTTGATTGTTATATGTTGTAGTTGATTTTACAGATTTGTATCCTCAGTTTCCTCAACATAATGATATTAGAAGAGCGTAACATACATGCTATAGTATAGAATCGAAAATAGCGGGTTGGTTCAATCCACGACAACAATTTGATTGGATTGTGGACTGCTAATTGCCATGGTCATCATATCATCCAGGATTTTAGATCTTGCCAATTGCCATGATAAGCTTATCTTTGTCAAGAAACAGTTTCTCCATGTCGTTGAAAATTCCATTCGTGAATGTCACTACCTTATGATCACTAGTCACTAGAACGGGCTTGGACTCGAGGTTCTGATTCCGAAACACACTTCCTGAAATTTCATATCCACTCTCCTCAAAATTCCTCTGCTTCACTCCATAAAATTGATCATAGACAACCTGATTACTTCTGGAGAGCCAAGGATAACTTGCCTCAAGAAATTTCTCAGAGGTAAAAAAACAAGTTCTTAATAATTTGGTTTTTGCTCAATTTCCCATTAACAACCATGTTCAATATCCTGTCAAATACTTTTCAAAAATCAAGAAAAGTTCTCTCAATAATTCCACATGACCAAATTTGCATGAAGTTAGTTTTGCTTTCTAGATCATTTCCTTAGATTTTAAGAAGCTTTGGACTTCGTCATTAAGTAATATAACCATATTTCCATGGATACTCAGCTCAGTTTTGATCAAAGTAGCCCAAGAACAACAGACCCTTCAAAGTTGCACATAAATCTTTACCATCACAAATGACCATGCAGTTTCTCAGTTTCCGCTTGTTCAATAAATCTTCTTTCTCTGCCATTGTTGTTGCAACTCTGCAACTTTTTTTTTACTGAAACCTCATTTTCTTAAATCTAAGATAATCTGATGGGAAAGCTATATATGTTGATCCTCGAACACTAGTTATAACAAGTTTGCTTGGAGTACTAAGCACCTACAAATAGTTATGTGATGACAGAAGTGACACACTTAAAAGCTTTTAAGGTCAGATCATTAGCTTATTATCTCCAAATGGGTCTTGTAGACTAAGTACTAACTATATGAAATTAGTATTTGGTTACTTAAGTGAGGTTAGTATTGTAATACTTGTAGTTGTACATTTCATGCTTAATTGGAACTTGGAAGTATGCTCATTCAATTTTCGGTGCAGGGAAACGCCCCTTCTGGAGTTAAAGGAACTGAAACCTTAGAATTATCAACCTCTTGGAGTCCCATATTTCTTGCTTGTGAGTTTCTCATTCCTTTGTTTATATGTTGTCACAGATTGGAAATTTATCTATATAGGAGGTGGATCAATGAGTCTTGTATCATTGAATTATCAAGAATATCCACTTCGACCAGTTTGTATTCCTTTCATCTTTTCATGGAGTTATTGTTTTGTAGATATATTATTGTAAAGCTCAGATTTATAATGAATGAAAGAGCTAATAACTACATCTAATTTATGCAAGGTAAAAAGGAGTGTTCCTACTATGTAAAAATGGGACAACGCAAGTTTGGCAACCTGTAAATTCTAGCAGGCACATCAGTGCAAGTGCCTGCACGTGCACCTGCAGCCGCACTTGCAATTTATCAGACAATGTTGTCGACACGGGTTCCTTCTACTCAACAATATGGAGTGTCTCCTAGCTAACAAGTTCCAAGGCCTACATTGGATGAGCGAATAATGGAATTAACTGATGAGGAAGAGGCGGCAAAGGAAGAGATCAAAAGTGAATTTGAGGCAAAGTGTGCTGCTAGAAAGATTTTTACCAACGACGCGAAGCCTGGATCAAAGTAAGTTCTCTTTTCTTTGATTCCTTTATGGAGACACATCTTCTTCTCTTCTATTTTTAGATAAAGAGACATAACTTTTGAGCTCTTTCAATTGGTATATTAATTTTCTCATTGAATGAAGAATTGGATGATTTTTGTCACCAATGGTCAGTTACTCTCCATGTTTATGAAGTGGTTATAACTGAAGGAAACATGCATTGCTTCTTGATTAAGAACAACAGGTCATGATTTTAGAATTATCTCTGGTAGATTATGCCTTTTGTTTCTATTTGCAATAATACTTATAAAAATTAAAAAAAAAAAAAAATTATATCGAGTTGCATATATGAACTTGCAAAAAATGTAGGCCAGAATGCTAATAATTAAGTTGTATTCTTGTGTGTGGTTTTCATCTTTCTGTGCCCGATTTTATTTCTCACTTATCCTCTCTCTGCACTTTGCAGCTCTTGTCTCTCGGTGCCGGTTTACTTGGTCGATCTATTCTTTCCAAAGGTTTGCGTTTTCAATCTGTCCGGGGCACCCAAATTGTCAAGGTATTGGATTGGTCCTTTCCTTTTAATTTTCATCGATTCTATTGAGTTATGTCAGTTAATGTTGCATTAGGAGTGTCGGCATCTATTACTTGCTTTGACGATGTTTTGTTGAGAATGTTTCAATGTTAAGTCTGCTACAAACTTTGACCTAGTCATTTGCAATGTGTAACCATTGCAATATTAGTGTATGTGCTAGCTATATATAAGAATCTGACACTTTCATCCCATGAAATGTTACACATGGAATCAACTGCCAAATATTAAACTGGAGTTCAAATAAGCAAAGCTTCTATTGATGCTCCTGCAAATAACTCTTATTGAAGTATTGATGGGTTTTGTGGTGGGTTGAGTGACTGTTGGAGCTGTGAGAAGAGTTAAGAATGGCTTAAGTTGAAAGAAAGTGTTGGGGCATGGGTTTTCTATTTGATCTAGTATTTTCGAACGATTAGCTCCAGATAAAGATAATCAGAAAAGTGTGATAGAGTGGTTGTGGAGGATGCGTCAAAAGTGAGTGAGATGGGGTTACAAGTGCCACACAATGGTAAGAGGTTTAGCTGGAATTTAGTGTGAAGTTTACGAGGCCTGACATGAGTGTTGTATCACATGATTTTTAGTAAAAAGTTTCATGCATGATGAGTACAATGCAGTTTTAATGTACTGTACTCACGTACCAAGCAGTCTTGCTGCTATCAGCACGTCCATTGGAGTTGTTTTTGCATGGTTAATCATGTGTCTCATCTTTGATCCACTATATTTATCTGGTAGATGAAAAAAATGTAGGAGAGGGGTATTTCAGCTAATTAGAATTGATGTAATTATAGAAATGAGTCACAAGACGTAAATTCTAGGGAGGTTGTCGGCTTGCTGCAAAAAAACCTGACTCAGCTTAATAGGGGACTAGGCAGTCACTGATTGTGCCAAAAGTTTTAAGTTTGGGTCTTAACTTCTTGCCCATCCATTAAACTCGCAGCGCAACCTCACTCCCCTTCATGCCATAGTCAACAATGCAACAGAATCGCAACTCTCAAACCACGACCCATTTTGGTGTGCTTCTTCACACATTTCCTCTTAGTCTCATCTCCATGATCTATTTTATCCATTGATTTCTTCACAGTATTAACACTTCAAGAACCAATAACTATGGTAATTTTGCAGCCATGTTGGGCTTCATTCATCTGCAGGTCTAGTTTACATTGTTGGGCTGAGCCCTCATGAGTCCAACTCTGGGCTGAACAACCTCTTTGCAAACTAGTTGCCATTTCCCTTCATACTAGAATCAATGTAATGTTTGTATATATACTAGTCTATGTTCTTGTTTCAATCTTATCTACTACAGGGTATATCTGAAAGAGAAGGCAAAGAGCTTCCGGTTTTCGGTGTTTGATATCATCTAGGGAAGAGGCGTTGTGATCAAGTTGCTGATTGGTCGAGCTCCTGCTGGAAAATGGAGCGCTCTGTTGAGGTGGACTGATGAAGATGACTGTGGTTCTGTTGAGGTGGTTAAGGTGTTAATATAAGGAGCTGTGGTACTTTATATTTAGTTTTTTATTTAGGTTTTGAAAAGCTGGAAATGTTTTGTGACTCGATGTAATACAGAGAGCTGGTCTTTATTATTAATTTGATAGATTTTGTGACTCGATGTAATACATCATCTCATTAATTCTATTACTTTGCCTCCATTCATGGAAATGTTTAAGTTTGGCACATTTAAAATTTGTAAGTTAACTACGATAGCGTTTTAAAAACACTATGGTAGATCTATTACAACGTTTTAAAAATGCTATAACTAATGTTACTATAGCGTTTAGTCAACTTACAATAGCGTTTTTAAAACGCTATAATAGACCTACCATAGCGTTTCTGAAACGCTATTGTAGTTTACTTACAATAGCGTTTTTAAAACGCTATAATAGACCCTGTGTTTATTATAGCTCCGGCAGACATAGCGTTTGCTAAAACGCTATGGTAGCCTACCATAGCGTTTTTGAAACACTATTAATGACAATATTTCTTGTAGTGAATGTAAAGAGAACAATCGACCGAGGTATGCAACTTTAACTGAGTTTTTGTCCAGATTTACTTCCTTCTTCAAACAGTGTTGCTGACTTAAGCATTGGAGTGCCTTCGACCACCAAATAAATGGTTTTTGGCAGTCTAACATTTGTTTTGCGGGTCAAATCTACAGGAGGACGAGATTTGGACGCATCACATATCACCCTTTCAAGGGGCCTTCATACTAGTACGCCAGATTGGGGATAATACGGGAGCGGTTCAGGAAGTGATGCACCAATTTAAAAAAATATAGAAGAAGAAAAAATGGCTAGATCAACATCAAAATGGACATGGCCAAGGCTTGCGATGGGATTGAATGAGGTTTTCCTCTAGAGGTTTTCTCTGCCCTGGGTTTCTCCAGTGAATGGTGCAGTCTTCTACACTGTTGTCTTTCCTCAGTGGCTTATAATGTTCTCATTAATGAGAAACTTGATGCTTTCATCAAACCAAGTAGAGGTATTAGACAAGGGGACCCTATTTCCCCTTTTTTTGTTCATTGTTCTTATCGAGACAGTTTTTATAATGATGATAAAGGCCGCCAATTGGGAGAATAATGGCTTTAAAACAAAGAAGGTCCTCCACAAGAATCAACCACCTTATGTTTGCAAATGACCTCATCATTTTTTGCAAAGCTTCTCTCGACCAATGCCACCAAGCGAATGAAATTCTTAAGAATTATTGGGTTGTATCTGGTCAATTGATTAATTTTGATAAATCTTTGTTCTGTTTACCCCCAACGTTCACCATAAACACCAACGCATGATCTTGAGAGTCATGTGTATGAAATCTGTAAACAAAAATGAAATATATTTGGGCCTCCCCCTAATTCTCTCAAGAAACAAAACCCCAAGACTTCAATTACTTGGTTGATAGGGTCAAAAAATACCTCGCTGGCTGGAAATGCAAACTCTTGTCTCAGGCTGGTAGAACTACCATTATTTAATCATTGTCTTCTTCCATCCCCATTTATCCTATGCAATCCTTCCTATTCCCAACATCTATTCTAAAGAAGGTGGATTCGTTAAATAGGTCGTTTTTGTAAAGGGGAACTAAAAATAGTAAAACCCCTTTTCTTGCTAAGTGGATTTAATTTCTTCACCTAAAAACATGGGCAGGGTTGATATTCATCTTTTCATACCTAAAAATCTTGATCTGCTGTCCAAGATGGTGGTTAGAATTTTAGAGCGACCGGATGACCTTTGACTGGTACTCCTCAAGTCTATTTGCTTCAAAGACTGTAGCATTTTCCAAGCCTGTTTCACCAAATCGAGTTCATCCTTCCTTTGGGGGAGTTTGGGGAAAGCTTTAAACACTCCCAAAAAGGATTTATTGTGTTGATATCATCTAGGGAAGAGGCGTTGTGATCAAGTTGCTGATTGGTCGAGCTCCTGCTGAAAAATTGAGCGCTCTGTTGAGGTGGACTGATGAATATGACTGTGGTTATGTTGAGGTGGTTAAGGTGTTAATACAAGGAGTTGTGGTACTTCATATTTAGTTTTATATTTAGGTTTTGAAAAGCTGGAAATGTTTTGTAACTTGATGTAATACAGGGAGCTGATCTTTATTATTAATTTGATAGATTTTGTGACTCGATGTAATACATCATCTCATTAATTATATTACTTTGCCTCCATTCATGGAAATGTTTAAGTTTGGCACATTTAAAATTTTATTTTCTAGAAATAAAACTTATAAGATGTAATAAAAAGTCATTTGATAGCAAAAAAAAAATAAAAAAATTTGCTATGTATACTTACAATAGCGTTTTTAAAACGCTATCGTAGCCTTACAATAGCATTTTAAAAACGCTATTGTAAGTTAACTACGATAGCGTTTTAAAAACGCTATAACTAATGTTACTATAGCGTTTCTAAAACGCTATAGTAGTCAACTTACAATAGCGTTTTTAAAACGCTATAATAGACCTACCATAGCGTTTCTGAAACGCTATCGTAGTTAACTTACAATAGCGTTTTTAAAACGCTATAATAGACCCTGTGTTTATTATAGCTCCAGCAGACACAGCATTTGCTAAAACGCTATGGTAGCCTACCATAGCGTTTTTTAAACGAATTAATGACAATATTTCTTGTAGTGAATGTAAAGAGAACAATGGACCGAGGTATGCAACTTTAACTGAGTTTTTGTCAAGATTTACTTCCTTCTTCAAACAAAGTTGCTGACTTAAGCATTGGAGTGCCTTCGGCCACCAAATAAATGGTTTTTGGCAGTCTAACATTTGTTTTGCGGGTCAAATCTACAGGAGGACGAGATTTGGACGCATCACATATCACCCTTTCAAGGGGCCTTCATACTAGTACGCCAGATTGAGGATAATACGGGAGCGGTTCAGGAAGTGATGCACCAATTTAAAAAATATATAAGAAGAAAAAATGGCTAGATCAACATCAAAATGGACATGGCCAAGGCTTGCGATGGGATTGAATGAGGTTTTCTTCTAGAGGTTTTCTCTGCCCTGGGTTTCTCCAGTGAGTGGTGCAGTCTTCTACACTGTTGTCTTTCCTCAGTGGCTTATAATGTTCTCATTAATGAGAAACTTGATGATTTCATCAAACCAATTAGAGGTATTAGACAAGGGGACCCTATCTCCCCTTTTTTGTTCATTGTTCTTATCGAGACAGTTTTTATAATGATGATGAAAGGCCGCCAATTGGGAGAATAATGGCTTTAAAACAAAGAAGGTCATCCCCAAGAATCAACCACCTTATGTTTGCAAATGACCTCATCATTTTTTGCAAAGCTTCTTTCGACCAATGCCACCAAGCGAATGAAATTCTTAAGAATTATTGGGCCACCATAAACACCAATGCATGATCTTGAGAGTCTTGTGTATGAAAGCTGTAAACAAAAATGAAATATATTTGGGCCTCCCCCTAATTCTCTCAAGAAACAAAACCCCAAGACTTCAATTACTTGGTTGATAGGGTCAAAAAATACCTCGCTGGCTGGAAATGCAAACTCTTATCTCAAACTGGTAGAACTACCATTATTTAATCATTGTCTTCTTCCATCCCCATTTATCCTATGCAATCCTTCCTATTCCCAACATCTATTCTAAAGAAGTTGGATTCGTTAGATAGGTCGTTTTTGTAAAAGGGAACTAAAAATAGTAAAACCCCTTTTCTTGCTAAGTGGATTTAATTTCTTCACCTAAAAACATGGGCAGGGTTGATATTCAGCTTTTCAAACCTAAAAATCTTCCTCTGCTGTCCAAGATGGTGGTTAGAATTTTAGAGCGACCGAATGACCTTTGACTGGTACTCCTCAAGACTATCAAAAATTTACCGATTTGACTGGTACTCCTCATTGTTGAAATCAGATTGTTGTTGTTCCATATTGCTTGAAACCTTCCAAAAATTTTAGACTTGAAAATTCAGAGTACATATGATAGCAAGACTAGCAAATCGGTAAATTTTTGGAAGGTTTCAAGCAATATGGAACAACAACAATCTGATTTCAACAATGTCAGCATTGACACAACACAAGAAGACACAAATGCAAATAATTATGTTATCTCAAAGGTTTTTTAGCAGGCAAAAATATTGGCAAAATATTGGCAGCTTATGACTTTATTATGTTGGTCACTGATGTTGTTTTCCACAAGAATAGGTGTGATGGATATTTTGCTTTCTACGTGACTAATTAATGCAGACAGTAAAATAATAGAGATTAATAAAGGATGGTGTAGAAAATGCATGACAACAAGTTTTGAAGCTGAACTAGAAGAGGTCAGACTAGCAAGTGAATGGGCAATGGCGAAAGGGTACAGAAAGGTTGTAGTGATAACCGATATCAAAGACATTATGGAAGCGATCAATGGTAGAAGCGAGCATTTATCATGGCAGCAGAAGGTTACTTGGCAGTATCGGCTGGAACACATACTAGTTTACTTTGAACATTTCCAACTAGTCTTACCTCTACAGCAATGAGCTAGTTCAACAACTTACCGCCAAGGTCAATAAACTCCTTCCAGGCGCTAGCCACTACCTTTATCACAAGGTTCATCGGTAGTCAGTAAATGAGGAAAGGACCACACTACTTGCTTCACATCAAATAGAAGCATGAGGAGACGATAAGGGAATATGTCACTCGTTTCACTTACAAGCTGACAATGATTGACGGATGCAGTGATGACATGGCCATTGTTACTTTCACCGCCGGACTGAAAATATGACCCCTTTTTTGTGCTCTCAACTTGGAACCCTTTTAAAACATGGTGATTTTATTGAAGACCGCCCAAAAACAAATTTCTTTCAAGGAGATGAAAGCTGCCAGGAACAAAATTGATCACGAAACAAAGGCCACTCGAATAAGCGGGAAATGAGGGAGGAAAGAAGAATATACGACAGACCCCGGGAGGATAGCATTCAGTCAAAGAGGCATCAGACCAATGGGAGGCTCGAATCCAACTAGCAAAAGTCTGAAAAGCTGCAGTCGGCAAGGCTCAGACATGAGCGGGTAACAAGTGTGATGAAAAAGACATACAAACCGTACACAGCCTTGAAAACAAGCCTAGCCAATATATACTGAAATACGTGGCAAAATGGGAGGACGTCAACTAGCCACTCAGAATGAAATGAGACCCGAAAGGAAGAGATGAGAATAAGTATTGTTCCTTCCACAAGGATCACGAGCATGATACCAAAGACTGCTACAATCTAAAAGATGAAATTGAGCATTGGGTTCAAAGAGGGCAACTCAACGAATTCATCGGAATGCCAGACAAGTAGCCCAAAGGAAAGGAAAAGGCAGACACCACTACGGCATAAAAAATAGCCCAGAGAACTGATATATGCCCTACACTGCATAGCCGAATGGAGCAAAACAATCAACCAAACTGAAGAAGCAACCGGGAACACCTTCCACTCGAGCTGATCTATATCGAAGTAGGAACATTAACATCGTCAAACGAAACCAGACAAACCAATAAGAACATGGAGAAGTTTGCACCAACCAATTAACACAATTTGAAGACCCTACTGACAGATGCAAGCCTGACCCCTATTACCAACGACGACAACAGACTCGATTAGACCTCGGTAGTTGGTGCTGATGTGAACATGATTAGACAATTTGATGCTGATGTGAGCATGATTGGACAATTTGACGCTGATTTGAGCATGATTGGACAATTTGACACTGATTTTAGCATGATTGGACAATTTGGCACTGATGTGAGCATGATTGGGTAATACAACATTTCTCATTTATCAAATTAGGAAGCACCCCGAGTTCGTTAGCTACAATAACATACTCAATGAACGATGAGACACAATAAACAAGTTAAACCAATATCAAATCCGGCGGTGAGAAGACATATTCCAAGATGATACAGAACAAAGCAACAAGGACGTATCCCTCTAACAACACAAGGACCGACATCAATCTAACAAACTTCTGAAGGATGAAACAAACTTTTACGAGAGGAATCTACAACTTAGCCTAACTTTTTGGATAAAATAACAATCACTAGGGTTTGTCAGAATACCCGATAGGGGAATATCAATAAAACTACAAGTTTGAAATCCCCATCTTGTGCGAGAACATTAGAATCAAAGCATCGAAGCTCGACAATACGGAGCAATCGGCATATCAAGCAAAAAAATATTACGACACGAGTCAAATATACACAACAAACTTCTGGTCTGATCAACCAAGAAGTAAAAGTTTGATGAACGAGTCAACTTACTCATAAAAACTTTGGGTCGATGAAGTATAAGTTGGACGAAATAGTCAACTTACTCGTAAAAAACTTTGGATCGACTAATACGTCAAATCAACAAAGTAAAAGTTGGGCGAACGAATCAACTTACTCATAAAAACTTTGGGTTGACATATATGTCGAACCAACAAAGTATAAGTTGGATGAAATAGTCAACTTACTCGTAAAAACTTCGGGTCGACTAATACGTCGAACCAATGAAGTAAAAGTTGGACGAATGAGTCAACTTACTCATAATAACTTTTGGGTCAACTAATACGTCGAACCAACGAAGTAAAAGTTGGACGAACGAGTCGACTTACTCATAAAAACTTCGGATTGACTAATATGTCAAAACAACGAAGTATAAGTTGCATGAAATAGTCAAGTTACTCATAAAAACTTCGGATAGACTAATATGTCGAACCAACGAAGTAAAAGTTGGACGAACGAGCCAACTTACTCATAAAAACTTCGGGTCAACTAATATGTCGAATCAACGAAGTATAAGTTGGATGAAATAGTCAACTTACTCATAAAAACTTTGGGTCGACTAATATGTCGAACCAATAGAATAAAAGTTGGAAGAACAAGTCAACTTACTCGTAAAAATATTCCGATCGATTAATATGTCGAACCAGCGAAGTATAAGTTGAACGAAATAGTCAACTTACTCGTAAGAAACTTCAGGTCAATTAATACGTAGATCCAACGAAGTAAAAGTTGGACGAAAGAGCCAACTTACTCATAAAACTTCGAGATGACTAATACATCGAACCAACGAAGTAAAAGTCAAGACAGAAAAGCCAACTTGCTCAACTAAGCTCCAAGTCAATTGGCACGTCAGAAATAATGAATAAAGTCAACCTACTTCGGGTCAACCAACGCTTCAAACCATGAAAGTAGTCATGAAGAAATTCGGATCAAGAAATTCGGACATGATTCAAAATGTAGCCGTAAAGGCCCCCTGGCTGATCAAAAGGTCGAATTAGGGATACGCAATACAACTTACTTCAACAACTACGACGAACCTAAAAGTAAAAAGGCATGAGTAAATTCACATGCTACTACACATGCAATGAGACAACACACACATCCCAAGACAAATTACGACAACGATGGAAAAACATGCAAACAGGAATACCAAAAAGGAAAGTTCTTTTCATTGATAAACTATTCTATTACATCCGGGGAATAAGGTAAAGAAGTGGGAGATAAAACGGAGGTAATAACAACATCACCATCTGACAGACGAAGGGCAGCCACATCATTAGCAAGATGGGATGAAGTTATCTCTTCGGAAGGAGAAGGAAGTGATGCTTCAACCATTGGATCATTAGGAGGACCCAAAATACCTTCTTCACCGTAATCATCTTCGAAAACTTGATCAACCAAGTAACGGTACTCGGATAAATCAACACCAAGCCCCTCGATATAGTCGAAAAGCTCAATTCGTCCATCAACGAATCCCTTACAATCTGCCGCATCCGCAACGTGAAGCCAGTCCTTGGCAGCAACTAGTTCGTTCTTAGCCGCAATAAGTCGCCCTTCAGTGGTGGTAAGCATCGCGAAAGTATCTGCCTTAACTTCGTTGAGCACAGTTGTTAACTGCTCTACCCGTTTCTCAACAGCATCGGGATTAACGGACTGCTTGACCACAACACGCACAACCTCATAATGAGTCGCCTTCTCAGCAAACAGCTCCCCCCCCCCCCCACATTGTGCAAACACACACAGACCCCATCCAAATCGGTCCTCAAAGACTCGAGCTCAACTGCGGACTTATCCCGCGCAACCTCCACCTCAATCAACAAGGCCCGAACAACCCCGACTATTTTCTCCTGTTCTGCGTAGCGAACTTTCAATATATCGAAATGACAAAGGACGTGAGAAAATACAAGCAACGGCGCCACCAACTTCCTCTCTAGAGAAACCACCTGGTTACAACCAACCCGGTAATCCGAACCCATCACCCCCACATAAGTAAGATCATTCATCCCATCCATTATCTGCTTAAGACCATAATCAAGATGAATATTCGGATCCAACATAGGCATTGAAGGCATCTCCATCGACCGCCTGTGCCATTCGTTGATCAACCTATGTGCGCCATCCTGCACGTCAAGCTGGGTAAACCAGCAAAACTTCCCATCCGACTTGACGCGAATCTCTTCGGGATAGGTTCCTTCCAACTAATCCGCAGATGAAGACCACAGGGATCCAGAAGCACGAAGGAGCCACCTCCAATGACCGGAAGAGAAGACGAAACAACGGTAATGACATAAAAACCACCCTTACCCTTTCGTTGCGTAGTAGTCACAGTAGGAGCAGAACAAGTAGTAGTACCAACGGGTGCAGAAGAATCCAAGCAAGTGGGAAAAGAATGTAAAAACTTTGTCGCGTCGTCAACTGGAGCAGAAGGAAATCGGGGAGAAAGCACCTCAAAATCCCGACTATGATCATCAATCTCCTTAGACTGCTCAACCACCAACTGAATCATCTTATCATCGATATCTCGAGGATCATCATTAGAACAATATTCAACAGTGTCGGGTACGCCATATGCAGAGAGGAGCCTCTTTTCATTATCATCCAACGGGCAAGTAGCCTCCTTCTTACTCCTCTCCAACACCAACTTCATCTCCTCGGCCTCCTCGAGGGATAAGTGATCCTCTTTTGCAACCTCCATATCAACAAAGCTCAAAGTAGGAACAGTGCGACGAATAGAGTTAGGAAGTCATTTCCTCTTCGGAACACAGTCAGGACTTATAAACAACGACTTCGACGAACTAGCAAGGCCTCAGGATTTTGCTCTTTCTAGAAGTCGGGCCAGCAACACCAATGATAATAGGAACATGGATATTCGTGACATCCGAGCTTACTTTCCCATCAACGCTGCCATTACCAACACCAACAGAAGCAATGCGGGCAGTAATCTCCTCAGCTCGCCTTTTTGTCAACAAAGCCCGCTCAGCCTCATTTATGTTGTACAAACCACTGCGCTCCACCATGACATCAGAAAGGAATACAACCAAAGGAACCACGGGAAGTTTTAAGAAACGTTCGCTGACCATCTGTTCTTTCGCAGTCAATTGCAGATCCTATCGCTTGTTAGGAATCTGGAAAGACCTCACTATCTGATGACCTCGCAAGTCGAAATAGCCAGAGCGGATAGAAGCATAAAACCAGTCTAGTGACCATCCCCTGATATCGTTAAGATTACCAAAGCATACCGGAGAACGAAGAAAGCAAATGTTCTTGGTCACCAACAGACCAACCACTGAGTGCATAGTCTTAACAATCAAGGGATTACTAGAAAGAATGGCTCTCGAGTAAGTGGAAATCATAACCCTCCAACCATTGGGGCCCATCTGAGCAGGAGGGATACTTAGTAAGTTTAAATACGCCCAGAATAATTCTAGAACTGGAAATCGAAGGTCGGATTGAAACATGCACAGGTAGAGTGCAATATACTCATTCCTTGGACGACAAGGACTATTGCTTTGCCGGGGCAAAATGATCTCAAGGTCGGAGGGCAAAGAGTAGTCAAAGCGAACAATGTCCAGCGTCGCCTGAGAAACTTTCTTGAGATAGAAGTAAGCTTCGCAAGCAGCAAGCTGCTCACCGTCCAGTAAATTCCCGGCAGGCACTGCAGAGGAACAAGAAAAGAAAGAAAAACGAAAAAAGAAAGAAGAGAGAACCCTAATTTCAAAGATAGCATAAAAAGGGAAACAAACCCGTCACACCCCTTTTATAGATCCAAATAGCGAAGGGACTACTCATGGGACGACGTGCGGGATATGTTGGTTAAGTCTAACAAATGTGGGCAAAGATGAATGGATGAGCAAGAGATCGAAACACCAACTCACCAAAAGCTGCTGATAATATTAAATGCGAGACAATGATGGAATCGAAAGTCCAACCGTCACGAAGTTAGTGGCCACGTTAGCGTACCCACTAACTAAGGAAGAGTAGCTGATTTTACATCAAAATAGATCGTCATCACAACCCTACACGTGGCAGAAATCGTCTATCACAAGGATCAGGTATCCTAAAATCAGGCCAGCTCATAAAGCCCAAATAGGGCCAAACTAATCATAAAAACCCAAACATAGCCCATCAGAAGTAGTCATAACTAAGGCCCAAATCCAGGCCGAGCGAGTTCTCTCATAAAGAAGAGAAACATTGCATAAGAAAATAGTCATGGAGGGAGTTACGCCTTTACGGATGCGTCTTCATAAAGGAAGAAACTATTACAAAGAATGTCTCCCTCCGTTGCGCCCCATATGCTTAAGTCACGCTGAGAATTAAATGTGACCATTATATAAGGTAGAGGGAACAATCGACAAATGTATGCAACTTTAAATGAGTTTTGTCCAGATTTACTTCCTTCTCCAAAAGAGTTGTTAACTTAAGCATCGGAGTGCCTTCGGCCACCACAAAAGGTGGTCTTTGGCAGTCTAACATCTGTTTTGCAGGTCAAACTTACAGGAAAACTAGATTTGGACGCATCAATAATAATGATGATTTTGAGATGTAATGTACTTTGAACCTAAATGGTTTTTTCTTTTAATAATGAATTTCGATTTTATTGATAATTATGAAATTTCGATTTTATTGATAATTAAAAAAATAAAAATAAAAAACTCTATTGCCAAAAGGATCTTCATATCTTGCCTTCATAATAGATGCATGTTTCCATCATCCAAAATAACTCATCTCACATATTTATGCTTCTTGATCATATCCTTGTGTAATCTTTACACTTAGGCTTCACTTGGTATGCGGTAAAAAAATGTATAATAAAAAAGTTTACGGAGGTTACATAAACTTGTGTGCTTGGTTGACTTTATGGAAAACAAGTATTGGAATTTGAATTCAGGACCTCCACATTTTCTAGTTATAAAATTTTGCAAAACTTTACGGAACAAAATCTCTCACATTACTCTGCAAAACTTTCATCATCTCCTCGAGTACTCCCAACTTTTTCATAAATACCCCAACTACCACCACCTTCACCACGACGATACTCCCAGCTACCATCGCCGCCAGTACAACGACCACCTTACCATAACCATCACAACCACCACCACCACCACCACGCCATTACCACTACCGCCATCACCTCAACCACCACACTATCATAGCATAATAATCACAATCAACACCACCTCACTATTACCACCATAATCGTTGTCATTGCGTGCCATTTTCTTATACGTTAATTTATTTCAAAATTCAAAGACTATAAACAAATTTCCAACTGAAAATACTTACCATTCCAACTGAAAACTCAGGTTGAAAATGGAAGGAATCATGAATTGAATTCCCTGGAATTAAGCATGGGCCCGGACAATGGTCACACTTCAACCTGTTGTCTGAACAGAATCGAATCCAATCTCAAATGCCTTAATAATTATGCGTTGGTAGACACAGAGTTTGTTCACTCTCTCTGCGAAAATTCTAAAACGCACCGATGTTTTACCTGGATTTTTGCCTGGATGGTGCCAAGCACGTGCACCATCCCACGTGAAACTCAACTCGTCTTCACTAAAAACGGGACTCTTCATGACCTCCCCAATTGAAATGCTTTCAGCTTCTTCAAAAATGGTGTTATCCTGCTCCATCTCAGTCTCAAATACATCCCTGACCTGAGACGCTGTATACACTGCGATGCTTGGTGGCCTTCAGGAGCTGATTCCTCATTATCCTCAACTCCTTCACCATCCAAACCATCCAACCCATCCACCGAGTCACTCAAATACTGGGGGAAAACTAGAATAATCCTTACCATCCCAGATTCTTCATGAAATTGAGATGATGAACAAGTAAAGAAGAGCAGAGAAGATGTTGTTGAAGCCATTAATAGAGATTGAGATTCTTCATGAAATTGAGATGATGAACAAGTAAAGAAGAGCAGAGAAGATGATGAAACATATTTCTTGATTAGAAGACACCCTGGATTAGAAGACACCCTGGAATAATCCTTACCATCCCAGACCCAGCAACTCCACATTGATTCTGTAAGCTTGACATCACAGATTTCTTGATTAGAAGACACCCAAACCCTGTTGGGTCAGAACCAAAAACGATTTCTTGATTTGGGTTCTTTGTTTTTTTTTTTTTTTTTTTTTCTCACTACTCGGCACGTGCTTGGCATGCGTGATGGTGCACGTGACTAGCACCATCCAGGTGAACTACCGGGTAAAACACCGGTGCGCCCTAGTGCTGCTCCTCTCTCTGTAATGCAGGCAAACCCAAACCGTTGATGTGGTGTACCGTTGTAGTTTTGAAAAATTCAAACCCCACACAAACACACCCACCGAGATGTAACCGTTATAGCCTCTTCTCTTCTTCTTATAATATCCCCAAGAAAACCAAATAAAGAGGAGAGACAAGGAGAAAAGTGAGGAGCAAAAACAGGAGAGGCCACTAGTTAGTTTTAAGAGAAAGAAAAGAGACTAATTTCTTCTTACTTTGGTCTCTCCTTCTTCTTAATTCATTCTCAATCTTCAATCTTCAATCTTTTCTTTTCTCTTTTCAATCAATCATGGTTGTCCAACTCAAATCCGACGATACCCAGACAACTCCTCCTTCTCCTCCTCATCCTCAAGAGGAGGCAGACAACAAAGTGGAAGAGAATAAGAGAGTTGTTGTTGATGAGCCAAAGGAGGAGTCCAAGGAAGATGGATCTGCAGATTCTTCTTCTTCAGCTGATGCTGCTGTAGTGGAGAAAAGTGCTTCTTACAAGGAAGAGAGCAGCATTAGCTCTGATCTCAAGGAATCTGAGAAGAAGGCTTTGATTGAGCTCAAATCAAAGCTTGAAGAAGCTATTCTCAATAACACCATCTTTGTCAAGGAAGAAGTGAAGCCTAAACAGGAGGAAGACAAGGAAAAGGAGAAACCCATTGAAGAAAGCAAGGAAGAGAAGAAACCCACTGAAGAAAACAAGGAGGAGAAGACATCTATTGAAGGAAACAAGGAGGAAAATAAACCCGATAAAGAAAATAAGGAAGAAAAGAAAGACGAGGAGAAAAACCCCATTGAAGGAGAAGAAGCAATCAAGGAAGAGAAGAAACCGATTAAAGGAAAAGAAGCAATCAAGGAAGAAAAGAAGGCTACTGAAGATAACAAATTCACTGAAAAAGTAGAAGAAACCAATAAGGAAGAGAAGAAACACATTGAAAGAGATGAAGCAGATGCCAAGAAAGAGAAGAAACCCATGGAAGGCCAAGAGGAAGTCAAGGCCATCGAGGAGGTCGTTGACAAGGATATCTCATTGTGGGGTGTTCCCCTTTTGCCCAGCAAGAATGCAGAGGGCATTGATGTAATTCTCTTGAAATTCCTGAGAGCTAGAGAGTTCAAGGTCAATGAGGCCTTGGAGATGCTTATTAGCACCCTCAGATGGAGGGCGGAGCAGAAGATTGATTCGATCTTGGACGAGAAATCAGAATTGGAAGCCGACCTTAGCTCTGTTGTTTATATGGATGGGGTGGACCTCGAAGGCCATCCCATCTGTTACAATATGTATGGGGCTTTCCAGGACGAGGAGCTTTACCAGAAGATCTTCGGGAGCGAGGAGAAATGCAAAAGCTTCCTGAGGTGGAGGTTCCAGTTGATGGAGAAAGGCATTCAGAAGCTCGATTTGAAGCCTGGAGGAGTCTCGTCTTTGCTGCAAATCAATGATCTCAAGAACGCCCCTGGACTATCCAAAACGGGGCTTCGACTTGCCACTAGGAAAGCTGTTAACCTTCTTCAAGATAACTATCCGGAATTCGTCTCAAGAAACGTAAGTGATTCTACCAAACATTTTGCATTTGATTAATATATGTTTTGTGAAAAAGGGTTATGTTGTTGTTGTTGTGAACTGTGATACAATAATACTCATCTGCTACTTTTGTGTCAATAATGAAAAGTAATATATCAGAAGAAGATGAATCTGACCTATTTTTTTTTTACTATAGACTGGGTAGGGTAATGCTATATTGAGATGGGAATTGGAACCAATTTTGAATTTTGATTTATGCAGATATTTGTGAATGTTTCTTTCTGGTACTATGCCTTCAGTGCTCTCTTTTCTCCATTTTTGACTCAAAGGACCAAGAGCAAATTCGTCTTTGCTCGCCCAGCAAAGGTCACAGAGACCCTTCTTAAGTAAGACCCTTAAATTGATCTTCTCAGTTGAATATTCTAAGAATTTCATTCGAAATCTACTATAACTTATTAGCCTTTCATGACAGGTATATTTCCGCAGAGCAGATTCCCATCAAATATGGTGGCTTGAAAAGGGAGAATGACTCTGAATTCTCTGTTGAAGATGGTCCTGTATCTGAGCTTTATGTCAACTCTGGATCAACTGAAACTATTGAAATTCCTGCAACCGAGGTGCACTATCTTTTTATTTTTATCAAAATAGATCTTGATCTTTAACTACTTTTCCAGCTCATCATAATTTTCAATGCTACCTTGGCAGGTTGGAAGTACTCCTGTCTGGGATCTGTCTGTTTTGGGCTGGGAGGTGAACTACAAGGAGGAATTTGTTCCAACCGACGAGGGTTCATATACCATCATAGTCCAGAAAAGTAAAAAGATTAGTTCCGATGAACTAGCAATTCGCAACTCATTCAGGAACAATGAGCCTGGAAAGATTGTTCTTACAATTGAGAATGCAACGTACAAGAAGAAACGCATCCTCTACCGATACAAAGTCAAGAAAAGCTCTTCTTGAAAGCTATAGTAACAATCTATTGATTCTTTGGTTTGCAGATGAGAGTCTGGTCATGATACAAAATTTGTTTCTTCGTTCCATTCGTTTATTCCAGCTTGGGTGGAGAATGCATTAGTTTATAAGCTTTGTAGCAGGATAGATTGTACTAGATGATGTGTTCTATTTATTCGCTTTATACAAGCTTGGAGTTTGTTGTGTAATAACTGTTCATGATTCAATAGCCATGACTATGATCAGTTGATCACCCCCTTGGTACCTTACAACCTGTAAAGCCCTTCCAAAATCAAAACTCAAGCAACATCAAATCACTAACAAGTCCCTAACCTCGAGAGTTCCCTCACATCAAAAAGAATTTAAAGAGAAAACCAAAGGGTAGATGGAAGAAGAGACATAACTTCAATACTTGGGTTGAAGTCTTGGAGAACTCTCTTCAATTCAGTATTCAGGTCTCTCAGTTTTGCTCTCTTCTTACTCTTCCATAATTTGAAACAACGCCTGAGCAGTAACAAATGGATACCTCTCCAAATGAGAATGTTTTGCTAGTTTCCTTGAACAATCATTTTAAAATATATAGAGTACATTTTGCTAACTGATACGAAGAACACAACTTATCAGGATTTATTAGAGGTGGGCCATTTCATACCGGAAAACGACAATGACCCTATTTAATGTCATTCCGTCCCGATATACCTTGTTAATTTTTTTTTTTTTTTTTATTGTTTTCCAGTTCCAGTTTTTGAAAAGCGAAAATGTCATGCCAAACCGTATAGTACTTTATGATTATTTTATTATTAAATAACTCTAATTTTTAAGTTTAAACTTATTTCCTTTTCCAATTTTTTTCGTTTTCTCAGTCTAAGTCAGATTATTACTCTTGATTGAAATGTAGCATACAAGATGTATTTTTGTATGTGATTATTACAGGTAAAGAAACAACCACCCACCGAAAGGCTAGCTAGGTCATCCATCACATTGCATGTATCAAATCTCTCTACTATGATGGTTAACTTTTGTTGGTGAGTGCAAGATTTATATTAATTATAGCACAACTAAAGTTTACAGGTACCAACCCCCTAAACGGTATAGTACCGAATTGGTACCATCTCATACTAATACCGACTAGTACGATACCAATATTAAAAAATCATAAATACCGAACTGAACCTTATCGATTAAATTTTACAAGAAATGGACTGGTAACAGCCCCATATTGAACCATCTCCAACTGTGCGCACTCCTAAAATTTATTCTCCAAAACAAAATAAAGGTTATAGCTTTCTTTAATCATATAACTTTTGACACTTTTGGTTGGATTCATTTGGAGTTACAATTTGAAATATTTAACTATTTTCTCAATAATGCACGATGCAGATCTCCAAAATCCAATGGTGGAGTGTTTATGCTTGACCTTTCCCCACTTTGTTAATCTCGTGAGCCTAAGTTGCTTTGAATCTCAAGCTATAAATAGGGGAGAGATTGTCATTCTTGACACACTAGCATAAGTTGTAAGTGTATTTGTGAATGAGCAAAAATTAAACAATTCTTGTAAAAATATGTGGCGAAGTTATAAAGCATGCATGTATCGAGAGATTGGGCATTAGTCATAGGCTTTGAAATACAAAAAAATCTAAAGAGCCAAGCCAGGCCCGATACCGTCCATCATCCTCGAGATGCGCATCTCAAGGGAGACGAGCGGGGTGGGGCTGCCCTCGCTCCCTAGAATTACACCCCAAAAATATAAGATCGACATAGTTCGGTCGATTGGGCAAGGGTACCCAGCCAACCAGGTTCAGTCCCTTTCAATTGAATATGACTATTAGGTTGTGGGCTTAGCCGATTGACATTGTCCAGATGATAAAAAAAAATAAAAAACAAAAAAAAAACTTGTTATTAAAGACTTGTAACCCATCATTATTAATGATTTCAATTGGTTCTTAAGAAAAGAAATAAGCTAAAAACAAATGGTTGAAAAGAAGTAAGCTAAAAAAATGGTTGAAGCAACACTTACGGGTGCAATCTAACTCTGAAGTGGCCATCAAAGTGCTCAATGAAGAGATATCCCCCTGGTAGTTCTGGTCAACAGTTGATCATACAAGAGAGAAATAAATAAGGATCATGAGTTGGGTAGCTTACTAGGTGAGTAATCAATAATGGCCCCTTGGGCGTGTTATAAAAATGAGACTCGGTCTCATTTACTCGATTTGCATTACTTTCTGAGTAATCAAAAACTCGGCCGAGTAATCAGGTTCAACTCAATTGGGTCATTTTTTCTTTCTTTTTTACCTACATTGTGTTATGTAGTAAGCTAATTGCATTTGACAATTTGAGATGCTTGTTGTACTTTCTAGCAAAAAAAAGTTTGACAATTCATTTATACTATAATTGACATTTAATAATAAATTTCTTAATATTCCTTGAGCTAATTAAGTGTTCTAGGTGTAATATATAGTAATTTTTTATTGGGATTAATCGTTCGAGTTTTGCTGATTACTCCCCGAGTATTCGGTAAACACGCTACTCACTCCTCGATCGAGCCATTACCAAGTAGCGTGTAAACTACCCAGATCATGAGAATGAAGTTCACCTACATGTACAGAAAACCCAACCTTGTTGCAGATCATTTAGCCAAAATAGAAACTAATGAATGTAATTATTTCTTGCCTTCCTTATCTAAGAAACTCTCTCAGATAACTAGCAAGATGAACTTGGTATGTAAGAATGTAATTGGTTGTAGCTCTTGGCTTTGCCTCGATGCTAGCTTGTCTTGTTCTCTAGGTGCGAGTACGTATGTCTTATTTTTCTTTCAATCTATGTGGGGTCCCTCCACTGCATGTCTTACGGAAAAAATAAATAAATAAAACTTAGAC
The DNA here is from genome assembly GCA_963556465.1 of Berberis vulgaris. Lineage (NCBI taxonomy): Eukaryota > Viridiplantae > Streptophyta > Magnoliopsida > Ranunculales > Berberidaceae > Berberis > Berberis vulgaris. Next base: position 48,593,249 of record OY747131.1, on the reverse strand, counting down.
AAAGAGATGAAGATACAAGGTGCATAAGATATGGTGAGCAAGAAGCATGTTGTCATTCAGACAAGGCAATACAATATCCCATTCACGTGGTTTCTTCCCTAACAGACAGTGAAGCATGTTGCCTATAGTGTAATCTATCAACTTGAAGGTGTGATGTGCTACTAAAAATTTAATTCAGTTCCTAAACGCACCCACAAGGTTTTCCAAAACTAAGGAGCTTAGTATCCCTATCCGAAGTGAAAAATGCATGTTTAAATACCTAACATTCGATTTTTTTTTTAATTGATCTTTTATTTATTTTTATTTTTGAAGTACATTAGATGTGTACCTTTTGTTAAATGGGGTTTTTGTATGAACAAATTGAAGATCTTGATGGAATTGAAATATGTAAGCCAATTTTAAACTTTTTATTACCCATTTATTTCATTCTATCTATATTTGTTTGGAAATGTTCGTTAAAACTCTAACATTTAGGACAAACGCCTAATTAACTAACATTACTTGTGTGGGAAAATGAGCAACCTAGGAAATAAGATGTCAATAATGGGTTAGTCATGGCTACATAGAGGCCAACCCGAGGTTGTGTTGGGTTGGGTTGGGTTGGTAACGAGCAAAGCAACCAAGCATTGGTTTAGTCAAGTGCAATGCTTTCAACCCACTTGTGGCACTACGCAGATATAATCATGAGGTTCACCTAAGCCAGGATTTGATTGGCTCCGATCAGTTACCTCCTCGATGAAAGGGGGCAGCCACAAGTTTTTATTACTTTTTTAAAAGAGAACTACACTCTAAATAAACGTTCTACAACCTCGTAAGGTCAAACGCCATGCTACCAAGAGATTCACTGAGGTAAACTCAGAGTCTCACAAACCTCCTTGGCGATCACAAGTAGGATGCAATATAACCAAGCCTTACGGATGTGTGCTTGGGATCCCAAGGATATCAAACTAAGCCTTATGATCGCTATCCATGAGTGCTATCGAGTTGTTGAGGATCTTCTTTCAATAGATCAAAATGGGTCTAACCACCTGTTTTGATCTCCAGGGTGATTTTCCAACAAGTCTTTCACAAGGACATTTAACCCACACGGGGTAAAGATGAGTTTGGACAAGCTAACACTCGATGGGATTCTCTAGCAATGTCTCTCAAATAAACGAGTTAGATAAACGTTTGAGCTTGAAATCTCACTTTTTTATAGATCGTAAAAGTGAGATCTTTTACCCTTACAAGTATGAAGGTTTGGGATGAGAATGAAAATGTTTCTCTCTAGGTCTCTTAGATCTCAAACTAAGAAGTTGTTTGATGTAGGTCAAACTCACAAATCAAACCAAGAAGCCTTTAGATCTCTTTTTCTTTTGAAGCTCACAAAGATATGGTAGAGAGTTGGAGAGATTTTCTCTTAAACTTGGAAAGAAAGCTTGTTCTTTTTCTTGTTGGAATTTTTTGTTGATATGTTGTTGAATAGCTCTAACAAATTTCTCTTAAACTCCAAAGTTGAAATGTGTAAATGAGAGCATTTATAACTGCACGTGTAGTGTTGTAGCCGATTATGTTGATTTCACCTTTTACTCTCGCAGAAGGTCACTTGCTTTTTAGAACGACTCTCTGTTTGATGTTGACAGCTCCATAGTTTAGTCAATTATACCTTGCCTAGAACTTTTTTTATTCAAACAAAAGATATTGTTCTAGGGCAAAGTACTTTGGCACATGACTTTGTAATTCGTCACATGGACATGTCCTTCACCACATGGGCATGCCTCATTCTCAAATGGGCATGTTCTCTCCATGTAAAGAATATCTTCTTCTATAAAATCAAACTTGAATTTGGTTTTCTAATTGCTTTTGGCTCCAATAGCTTTTGGCTTTTCATTTGAATTTTAGTCATCCATAAGTTATTTTTGCATGTCTCATTTTCATTAATTTTGTGGTTCACCTTCTTGGATATCTTCAACCATCTTGGACTTGAGTCTTCTTGAACCAGTCTTCATGCATTGACTTCAATCTCTTGAGTTGATTTGGTCCTTGGTTAACTATAAATTTGACTGGCTCTTTTTTTACCTTCTTGAACCGGCACTTTCATTTGAGTCTTCTTGGTCACATTTGAATGACCCGATTGCTCACAAGTCAGTATGTACGACTTTACAAATCAATCATCATTTTTATAGTATTGCTCCACTCAACCTATATTGATATTACAAACTCAACTAATGATTATTATTGTAGTAATTCATAAATAACATTTTCAGGTTATGCCTCGTTTGGAAAGTTAAAAGCCTCCACCCATTCACCTTCTCTTAAGGCTAAAGATTCAATTACCCATTGAGTGAGAGTATAATTGTATTTGAGCTTAAAGTGTCCCAAATTACCAATAAAAGTTTGTCTTTAATCAACTTAAACATGTTTGTGGATTTCAACTTAGCCTTGCAAGGTCCTGGTTGTAATTGGTTGTAATTGCTCTGAACGTTAAATTGCATGCTCAAGAACAAATTAGTGGCTTAACTTGATTTCAAGTATAAAATCGGTTTTAAAACAAAGTATTTTTTGTGGCTTACAACCCAGATAACTGGGACTAGCCTTGTGTGAGAGCCTAGTCTCTCTAGTAAACATATTTGTCGTCATTTGATTTATTACTTATTCATTTTCAAATGGATCAATTAAACATGATGGCAGAGAACTACTTTTAGTCAATTTCTATATATTTGCAACACTGTTTTTCAACTTGTTTAAGTGAAAATCTTCAAAATCAAATATTTTCACAATTTTTTTAAAATCAAAATTGACTTTCGTTGGTGGAACTTCGATATATACATTAATAAAGGAGTACAAGAAACTTGGGCCCTTTGATTTCAAACGTGAATTAGATGGTGAGGATAGGAACCACATGGTCAAACCGAAATAATCAATGTCATGCATGGTGAAACTCCGTTCAAAGCATTACTTGTTTACCCTTGAAGTTATTTGTGAGATAGGCTTTACCATTTTTCCTACCAAATACTATTTGAAAAGGTGGAAATGGCAATTACAAATGAAATCATTCTGTGTAGCACCTTATAACGAGCAAATCAACCATTCTTGGCAGCCAGGGCTCCTAGCCACTTTTGGGCCAGGGTAGGGGTTTACTACACTTTTACCCATTCTCTTTAAAATACAACCACAAACATAATCTATAGAAGGGGTAGAAGTGTAAAAAACCCCTACTCTGGACCAAAAGTGGCTAGCAGCCCTAGCTGCCTAGAATTGTTGCGAGCAAATATATGACATTTATTATCTCCTTTGACACAAAGCCTTGTAGCTAAGTCCAAGGATGAAGCTAGGTGGGGGCACTTACCCACTAAATTTTTAAATTTTTTTACTTATTTCTAATATGCTTAGCCTTGCAATGCTGACAACTCCGCTCCACCCCACATGTTCTCTGCAACGCTGACGACCTTGTTTTGCCCCATTCCTCTGCTTTGCTCATTCTCTCAGTTTACTATGACAACAACAATCGCCTCGCCTCTTACTCTCTTCCTCTCCCTCCCTCTCTCTTTACTTGATTTCAGGATCGGAGCTAACTTTTGAAGAAAAAAAAAATTGTTATTTCTAATATACCCACCCTTGCGATGCCGACGACTCTATTTCGCCCTACCCCTTCCTTTCTCTATGTTCTGCAATGCCGATGACCCTGCTTCACCCCTTTCCTCACTTATGTTCCCTATTTATGTTTACTATAACACCGGCAACCGCCCCATTTCCTACCTTCTTCATCTCTCTCCCTTTTTTACTTTATTTAGTTATTTTTCCCACCATCGTCATCAGCCACTAGCAACCCCAACCTTTCTTGTCTGTTTTGAGGAAAAAGAAGGTTTTTAAAATTAAAATGTAATTTCTTGAGATGAATTTGTATCTCGAGGTCTAGTTTTGTATTTTATTCATAGGATTTTCTAGAGATACATGAAAATTTTGATCCATTAATTTTTTTTTCTCAAGATACATATTTGTATCTCGAGGCTCATCTGTGGGTTATTGTTTGAAGAACATTTTGATAATCAACGTGAGCATTTTGGTGGTCAATGCATGTTGACTGCTAGTCCGAGAAGGGGGGAGACTGCAATAGTAATTAATGATGGGGTAACCTCTAATTATCTATTTATGATAGCTGGCAAATCGTAAATAACTCAAATTCTTTTGTCCACATCTAATTTTGCATATGAAATTAATTTTTCCCTTAACTTCATATATCAATTTGATTTGTTTCCCATATTTTTTCTTTTGTTAGTAGCTTGTTGGATTCATTTTCTTTCCCATAGATTAGATGGAGTTTTGTTTAGTAATTGATATTTTGTATAGTTATTTATGTATTGTTCGAATTAAAATACTTTTGTTAAAGTAATTAATGATTATTGCCCCTTTAACAAAAATTTGGCTCCGTCACTGGCTAAGTCTGTCAACTCCATTGAAGAACACATGTATAATAGACCTTGAACAACAAATTGATCACATCTCACTGTTATTTCTAATAGAGAATGTGGTTACGTTGGATAGAGCAATTACACAATGTAATTCAAATCGGGACAAACTCATAAAAGACTCAAATGTAATTTAAAAGGTAACAAGTAACAATTTCTTTACTGAAGCAATGTATCACAATATGATATATAAGTTCACATATATGACTTATTTGACTCCATAGTTGGGCAGGAATTATAATATAATCTGTGTCATAGTTCAAAAGATGTCACACACAGTCCACTTGATCTCAGAATACAAGTTTGTGTAATTTCCATGCTTTCATTTGTAAAGTGTAAACTGTTAATTACAAGATTCCATTTGTTAGGTTGATTTTCATTTAAAAAAAAACACACACACACATACACACTATTTGTGGACTTTGTATATCGTAATTTGCATAGTCTCATCTCTGTAGTGACCAATGTGTTGGAGTTTGTATAGCAAATAACAAACATTGAAGAGAAAGGATGTGTCTGAATTAAGAAATGATGTGTCTTTTGGACTCCCTTTTGCACTTCAAGCATTTGTTTTGAATTGAGAAATGATGTGTCTGATCAACACACCCTTTCAATTCAATAGACAAACTATTTTATTCTCTATATATTGAAAAGAAAAACGAGTTCTTCAACACATTAATTTTTTCTAGAGTTATTCATTTTTCCTTCACTTCAGAGAGAGATTGCATTCGGTAAATTCGCCAGAACCAACACCCGTGTGCTAGAATGTTGGTATTAGATAGTTGAATCCTAGTAGTCAGATGCCTAACGAACTATAGCACCGAGTAGGGGCGAATTATGTCTATAGGACTCAGCGTTATCTATCTACAAATCAAGACGTACCAACTCCGCCAATTCAAGATAGTGATTTCGTAACTCTCTATCTTCAATACAAGTTAGTAGATTTCACTACACCAAAAGGCCTATTTAGCTACGCGGAGATGGCCACGGTTCTAAACCGTTGGTTTATTTGCCACGACAAAAAATCGTGGCTATAATGACCAACGGCCTATAACCGTGGCAAAAAAAAATGACCACAGCCCAAAACCGTTGATTTATTTGCCACGGCCAAAAACCGTGGCTATAATGACCAACGGCCTAAAACCGTGGCTAAAAAAAATGGCCACGGTTCAAAACCGTGGCTACACTAAAAACGCTGAAAAAAAATTGGGCGGGCTTTTTGGCGCTATTCTTTCCTCTCTCCTTTTACTTGGCGCTCGAAGCTCCTCCTTCCCCGCTCCCTCCACTCGACTTCCACCTTCCCTGCTCCCTCCACTCGACATCGACCCTCCCTGCTCCCTCGACTTCCCTCCTCCCCTCCATCTCCCCCGAATTCTGCACTTTTCAACCCTTTGTTTCAAACCCTAACATCACAGATCTCCCGAAAGCACACACTGATATCCCGAAACCCTAAAATTTTGCGGTTGCGAAAAAAAATTGCGTCCCTCCTCCGGTTTTTGAAGGAGAGTTCGTCGGTGCCTCCATTGCTGAGTTTGGTGAGAAGAAGAAGAAGAAGAACACACTGATCTTTTCGTCCCTCCTTCGGTTCAGATCTCCTTCCAGTTAAGATCCTTCTTCTTCTTTAGATCTCCTCTTCTTCTTCTTCAGATCTGTTTCAGATTAAAAAAAAAATCTTTCAGCAAAACACAGCAGAGATCAAAGCGTGGGATCCCCATTTCTTCAAGTCTTCATCAGGTACCCATCTCTATCTCTCTCTTTAAGTTCATAATCTCCAATTACTCTGTCTTTGCTTATCTGTCAAACAAGGGGGTTCCTTTTAAATTTTCGTACTTTATAAGCAATCAAAGATTCAAACTTGATACTTACCCAGATCGTCTTTAGTTTGATTATGATGATTGCAATGTGGAATGGTGGATTTGTGAACTGATTTCAGTGTCTGTTTGGGGTAGTGGTTTTAGATGTACTTTGTTGAATGCGTAAAAATTAGGTCTTTCAGATGAGTTAGATGAGAAATTGGACTGGAAGTAGTGATGATCATGGATACCCGGTAAAAGGCGTGAATTTACTGAGAAAAGGGTACCCTGGAAAAATTTAATGGGTGTTTCAAATTTCGACAATTTCGTGAAGGTACAATGTACTCTGTAGTAGTGCCAATGGCAGGGGTATTACAATAGTTTCAGATCAGAGTGAGAGAGAGGAGCAGAGGAAAGTGTGAAGAGAACGGTTTGTCTTGATACGAAAAATCTTTTTGGTTGGAAAATGTTTTATTATCTTCAGTCTTCACCATTATCTTGTTTCACTTCACCCATTTATGTGCAATTTATTTGTTTGCCCCCTAAAACTAAAATAGATTCATTTTCCTGTTGTAGGATAATTGCCTTGAGGAAAGCAGAGAAGGAGGAAGAGAGAAAAGCAAGGGAGAAGATCCGTCAGAAACTCGAAGAAGATAAGGTATATGTTGAATTCTCAACTTATCTTTTATTGAGGTATGATTGAAGAATAATTTGTTTAAGTTCATACTTCATAAACACATTTAATGAGGCTGAGAATTCTTATTTTATGTTGAATTCTTATTATTGTTATTTCTAATATTATTATTATCATTATTATTTTGGGTGGCCTTCTTTTACTTGAGCATATATCTAGTATGACTGTATAGTAGACCTTATACATGACAATTTTTCTGTTTTTCAAAAACTCCCTTGAGATTGGTTTGCTAAAATAGTAAGCAACTTTACATTAAACTTAAATCCTAGAAAAAATTAAGCTATGAAGCATGTAACCCTTTGAACATTGCCCTGTAATATTGAAACCTAACTTGTCGAACCAATCTCATGCAATCTTCAAGGAGCAATAATTGCAATTACACAGCTGGACTCCTCAGGATATTAAATCTCTGATGAACTGAAACTGATTGGAAAGATAGAGGTAGTGTCAATAAAAGCATATCTTTATTTCTATTTGTTTTCTCAAAACAATTCTAAGAACAATTCTTGGATGAACACCTCGTTATACTAGCGGTAACCTAGTATCGACACCGTTCTCTTGAACTGTTCAAAGAATTATCTTCAAATGATTATTGTTATTCTTGTCTATTTTTATCTGTGTGTTTTACTATTTCTGTATGTTCTTTCTCCTGTGTTCAACTATCTGTTCTAGACTGTAAGTTTAGTTTGCTTTCTGAAACGTAGTAGTCCTGGGTGCAAAATTGGTATCAGATGAACTAAAACTGATTGGAAAGATGGAGGTAGTGTCAATAAAAGCATATCTTTATTTCTATTTGTTTTCTCAAAATAATTCTAAGAACAATTCTTGGATGAACACCTCGTTATACTAGCGGTAACCTAGTATCGGCACCGTTCTCTTGAACTGTTCAAAGAATTATCTTCAAATGATTATTGTTATTCTTGTCTATTTTTATCTGTGTGTTTTACTATTTTTGTATGTTCTTTCTCATGTGTTCAACTATCTGTTCTAGACTGTAAGTTTAGTTTGCTTTCTGAAACCTAGTAGTCCTGGGTGCAAAATTGGTATTAGATGAACTGAAACTGATTGGAAAGATGGAGGTAGTGTCAATAAAAGCATATCTTTATTTCTATTTGTTTTCTCAAAACAATTCTAAGAACAATTCTTGGATGAACACCTCATTATACTAGCGGTAACCTAGTATCGGCACCGTTCTCTTGAACTGTTCAAAGAATTATCTTCAAATGATTATTGTTATTCTTGTCTTTTTTTTATCCGTGTGTTTTACTATTTCTGTATGTTCTTTCTCCTGTGTTCAACTATCTGTTTTAGACTGTAAGTTTAGTTTGCTTTATGAAACCTAGTAGTCCTGGGTGCAAAATTGGTATCAGATGAACTGAAACTGATTGGAAAGATGGAAGTAGTAGGGTACTCCCATGTATTCCATGTCTATTGAATACGAGTTGATTAAGCAAACACTCTTAGATATTATTCTAGTTGATTATCCTCTTTGGTTGAGACCAATTATTTTGTCTTTGTTTCTTATTTTGACTTTTGAGTTGAGAAAGGGAAGCTTTGTAGCTAAGTATTCAGATTGGTTTTTCCAATGCTTTATAAAAATCTATTTGTGGTGATATGTTGTGGAAGGAAACTATATATAAATGTAGTGTATATAGTTGTTTCTTATTTCTTTTTGTTTGATAATGGTTAATATCTATAATGTCATTGATAGAAATGGGTAGTACTCGCGGCAATCTCTCCACCAATGATGTCACTACATCTACAAATGATGACAGTGAAGTTAAAAAGACCATACAGTTCAATGTCCATGGCTTAGCAGTTGGACCTGGTGTTAGAAATTTCAATAAACACATTGGAAAGCTTGTTGAAACCCTTTTGCCCATCAAATTCAAGGGTTGGCACCATGTTACTGACAACTACAAAGAGGATGTGTGGAATGGCCTCAAGGTGAGATTTTACATCATTGATTTTCATAATGTCTTATTTTATTGTCAACTTATATCTCAATGGCTTATTTGCAGCGTGAATACGACATCCCAAATTATGTGAAAAGGAATGTGCATTTGAAAATGCCAGAATATTTCAGAAGGTTCAAGGCAGATCTTAGGAAGGACTATTTGGATAAGTATCCTACCATTGAGGAACAAGAGAAGCATGTTCCAAATGGTGTAAGAGGGGAGGATTAGAAAGAGTTTGTTCGCTATGAGAGCACCTCTGAAGCGAAGGCAATTAGAGCCCAAAATGCCAAAAACAAAAAGGCTTCAAAGTATGTATGGGGGGGTGGCCAAAAGAGTGTTGCAGAAGTAGAGTATGAAATGGTAATTGAGTTTCTAGCTACTAGTACAATAATAATCATTTAACTATATAGGCTGAGACTAATCTTTCAAGTATATAGGTTGAGAAGAACCCTGATGGGGAACCAGTCACACGCACTGATATATGGATTGTTTGTCACACGAGAAAGGATGGAAAACCCACGCATGGTGCTGAACTATATATGGTATGTGCCCAATGCTGTCTTTTATACACAATTCTTAATTTACTTTGTAGTTGTTTGAATATTATTTGTGTCCTGTGTTATTTTATTTTAACATTCTTTTGAAAGACAAGTTAAAGCAAAAAAGGCCGCCTTGCAAGAATCTTCAACCCAGGGTACCACTGACCTCACTATTGATAATGATCCTCTAAGCCAAGTGTTTGGCCAAGAAGAAAGGGGACGTGTTCGTTGTGTTGGAACCATCGTCTCTAAAAGGAAGTATGATGCTTCACTTCCCGCTCGTTCATTGCTTTTCGATAAAACATTGGAAGTAAAAAAAATTAGCGAAAAATATGATAGATTGGAAGAAAATGTTCAATGGATACGAGAAAGACTTGAAAATGGAACTTATGTGAGACCATCAACAAGTGAGGGAACACAAGGAGGGACACAAAGAACTGAAGATACATTACCTCCATCGACAAGGCAACAAGAAAATCCATTACCTCCATCTCCATTACCACCATCTTCTCAAGGTGTTGCGAGGTTTCCTTCTCCAAGCAATCTTGTTCCTTCAGTCTCAAGGACTTACAAAGTTTGTGATTGGCATAAGAATGTCATTGCGATAGCAATAGAGGTTGTAGATCCTATCCATCGATTCTCTTGCGATTGCCATGGATCATTGAACCCTGCAACAGAGATCAGACTTTCCTTATGCTTCAAATATATGACTGAGGTGAAACTTTACAAGAGTGATCCAAAAGGAGACATGATGGGGGATTTGGACGTTGGTGATTTCTTCGTATGGTGTAAAAATCATGTGGAACTTGATGATTGATAGTTACAACTATGTTGGAAGCAATGTAATGGTGGCAGCAAAAGAGGAGCTGAGTAAAATACACTACAGGCACGTGATTGTTCATTTTAAGGTAAATTGCCCCCTTCTTTCATGGAGTCTACGCTCTGAATAAAAAAAAAACAGGAAAAAGCTTATGAATTAATTCATTTGATCGTATATGCAGGATCACAAGGACAGAATCTTGCACTGAACTATCTCAAAGTCAGGAAGCACAACTGCAGAACCTGCTGCTCATGTCCATACTTCCTAAGGATGATGCAGATGAAAGGGACTGCATTTTGGAGGTGAGAGCAGGTAATACATGAGCATCTTCTTTTCTATCTTAATTTATAAAAAACAAAAAACAAACTTCTTCAGGACGCGTGTATGTGGTTTTGGATAGATAAGTTATCATGCATGAATTTGCTACAAATCAATTTGTCATGTTGGTTTATGGAACTGGTGCTTATAACATTATCAATTTGTGGGTTCTTTTTTTTTTCTTTTTTTTTTCGTTTTTTGAATAATGAAACAAAAACCACCAAAAGCAATAATCCTTTTTTTCATCTCTTATGCATTTTGAGTTGCATTGTTTGTGTCTTTGCATGTTTTGATTCTTCTTTATGGAATATTTTTGCTTTGACTAATATCACAGAATGCTATTGGGGTGAAGTGAGTATTGACTTTGGATTGCGATGTTTGTTGTGCTTTGTTAGGCCTCCCATCAAGTTCACCTATTCAAGGAGGAAATCTCAAACAGACAAATGAATTGGTGCAAGTCAGTATTCTGCAGAAATGAATTGGTGCAAGTCAGTATTCTGCTGTCTGTTTCTGTTGGGTAGTCTGTAAAGCAATTATGTTAGGTGCTCTGTTAAATCAAGAGTGCTCTGTCATATTCACTGTTAGTTGTTAGTTCTGTTTGCTATAAATAATAGATTAGCAAGAGAAATAGGATTCATTCATTTCTGTAATAAACTGTGTACATTGAGTTTTGCTCATTGGGGGAGATTGGCAATCTCGAACACTGCCTGTTACATTTCCTTATTTCCATTGTAATCTCTACAAAAGCATTCAATACAAAGAATAAACATTTCAGAATCAGTCTTCATTGTTTTTTTCCACTTTTCTTTGGTTGTTCTTGTCTTGAATGTGTTTTGCCAGGTTCCATAGCTTCCAAGAATTCAACTAACTCTGACCCCGGAACTGAGAGTGCATCGCTTGGTTTTCCAAACCTGCAGAAACATCATCAGAAAGAGGTCAGTTCCTAACATGCTTTTTTGATTGTTTTTGCAAAGAAACACAAGGTTAGTGACCAGTGTGTTTTTAGTCCTGTTTGTGTTTAGTTTTTTCCCTCTCTTTTTTGTTAGGTTATGTGATGCAGGTTATTTTGTTCACAGCTTAAAATAGATAAGTTGAAGTTGATCAAGCTCTGTGGCACTTCAGCTCTGTTGCACTGGAAGTATGTCTTCCATATTTTTTGTATGTAGTATGCATTTCTCAATCATCAAACTAGTTCTAGACACCAGCTCACACCACTTGTTCACTTACGCACACATTTTCTTTGGTTTGTGCATGAACTCGATTTCATGTACCAGTTAACTGGTTTGTGCAAGTGTTGGGGTCTCTATTTCCTAAAAGTGCATATTTCTTTTTTCTATCATTTGCTTCAACTGATGCTGCATAGACTTTGGGAAAAGTTTCACAGCCCTAGCTATGAATGGCCTTAAGAAGATCATTTGACATTAGGATAATCATTAGTTGTTGATAACAAGTAGGAAGTGTGTTGAAAACAAGAAAACAAGAAAAGGGGAGTCCACTACCTCTCTTTCATACATGAGGCTTACTGAAAATTTTGCAATGGATCTCAGTAAAGACTAAAGAAGGAGCTTTTTGGAAAACTAAGAGGTTTCTTACAACGCATAGACACATCTAATACTGGAGAGATGCTAAAGTAATAAATTGATGAGGATATAAGCCTTGTAAAAAGGTAAAAGGCTCAGATATAGTTGAATGGGGTGTGTGGATGAACCTCCATGGCAACATACAAGTGACTAAACATGATATTCCCCAGAAAGAGTAACTTTAGGATTACAGAATTCCTTGATCTACACAAAATTTCATCTAGTCACTTAAGTTTATATGTCACGTTGTTATGCAGGCTTAGCAAAAGGTTATGGATTAGATACTTTCTCAGATTACTATTGTTGAAATGTTTTCCCTTGATATCCAACACATTATCAATTAAGATATGTTACTGTGACTCTGAGTAACCAGTGGAGAAGAATTCTTTTTTTTATCAATAAAACATGAAGATTTTCAGGGAAGGTGAAAGAGAAATCACTGAAGCACTTTGCCTCAAAACAAGATTACATCAAGTGCTATTAGAAAACTTGCTAGTGAATACCCTAGCTATGAATGGCCTTAAGAAGATTTGCCTTGTTTCTTATGTTGTAATTACATCTTATTAGTGTAGTTTCAATTTGCTTTGCTTCATCAGAGCATTATCATGTTGTTGCTTCCTTTAACTGTGTTATTATCTAACTTGTGATGCAGGTCTATAAAATACTGCAGTATGTCGAATCATATCAGAAAGAGAACAAGCTTAGCATTATGTGGTGTCGCGACAGACTTTCTGCCAGGGATTTTGGCTTGTTGGATGTTGGCCTTCGGGAAGGAAATCTGCAGCAATTCAGGCTGCCAGGGTGCTATGGTGCACTCTGTTTATGGAGATGCAGGGCACTCTGTTTAGTGCGGTCTGGCCGGGTGTTGGGGGCAAGCTTGGAGTAGTTGATTGCTCAGAACTGAATGGCCCTAGTCGAGGCTGGAACTTGGCGGGGATTGCAAGCAATGGACATGATATGCGCGGGCTTGAAAGTGGTTGGATGTAGTGCGGTTTGGAACAAAACATGGCATTGCTTTTGCGCAGGCAGGTGTGCTGCTGCTGGGTGCAAGGCGAGGGCGCAGTGTTAGGCAGTGTTGCTTCTCTTTCCTGATATACAAACTGCTGTGAGTACTCTGTTAGGAAGAGTTACTGTTAGATGTTCTGTTAGAATAGCTGTCAATATTGTTAGTGCTATAAATAAGTAGTCTATCTGACTTCTAACATTCACTGTCTTATTTGTAATTCTACTTCATACTTATTTTGTCCATTTTTGTTTGGTTTTTATACGGGTAAAGTCGTAATGTACCCCCGTTTTGATTGTAAATCAATTTTTTTGATAAGTAATAAAGGTCTGGCATCCCATAGCTGCCCCTCCCCACTGGAGGTTTAACTTTAAAAAAAAAAAAAAAAAAGGTGTGGGGCTGTGATTTTGCTGCAGTAGCAACAAAATTTTAAAAAAAATTTCGATTATATTATTTTGCAACGGTTTCAAACCCTCGCAACAAATCAAATTTCTTTTTTTTTTTGAATTTGTTTTTACTGGCCACGGCTTAAAACCGTGGTAATTCATGCTTGCCACGGCTTAAAACCGTGGTAATTCATTCTTGCCACGGCTTAAAACCGTGGCCAGTACGTGCCACGGCTTAAAACCGTGGCTAAAATTTTTGCAACGACTTATAACCGTGGCTAAATCAACAACCGTCCTCGAGCATAAAACCGTTGCTAATATGTTTTGCCACGGTTTGTAGCCGTTAATGGTGATTTGGCGACGCCTCTACTGCCCACGGCTCTAAGCCGTGACAATTGGTTACCCCCACGGTTCCAAACCGTTGCTGATGGGTATTTTTGGTGTAGTGTTTATTTATTTTATTTTATTTTATTTCATTGTAATCAATTTATAACACAAATAGTATTTGTATTGTTACATTATTTATTTCAAATAAATTTATACATTGTTTCGATTGTTCTCCAACAATTTATAGACATATTATGGAACAATCAGTGAATGGCGTCAAACCCATGTTGAAAAACCAGACAAGTTCCAGGGTATGGATTTCAAACATTGGCAACAGAATATGTTGTTATTTCTAACAACCCTGAACCTTGTTCATATTGTCAAGGAAGATGTTCTGGTTACTGAAGAAGATGATATTTCCGTCGATCAGTTTAATTCAATTGATGCATGAAAACATAGTGAGTTTTTATGCAGGAACTATATCCTAAATAGTCTCGATGATACATTGTATGATGTGTATAGATCATACAAAACAACAAAAGAACTCTGGGAATCCCTGGAGAATAAATATAAAATTGAATATGTTGGTTCAAAGAAGTTTATCATTGGGAAATTCTTAAAGTACCAAATGATAAACTCGAATACTGTTGTAAACCAAGTGGAAGAACTCCAAATTATAATCCTAGAACTTGTTGCAGAAGGAATGGAATTGTCACACCAATTTGCAGTCGGAGCTGTCATTGAGAAGTTGTCTCCATCTTGGAATGATTTCAAGATTCATCTCAAATATAAGAAGACTGATATGACAATGGAGGATTTGGTTATCAAATTAAGGATTCAAGAAGATCACCGTAAGAGTGAGGGAATGAATACTTGAGTTTGACGCCAAAGCCAATGTTGTTGAGGATGGAAACAAGTCCAAGCCTAAGTACAACATTCAGAAAAAAGAAAAACAACAAGTATGATGGAAAACATCCAAACTCGCATGCACTTGCTCCAAAAGGGAAGAATTTCAAACAAATTAAATGTGCATGTTGGGTAAATTAAATGTGCATGTTGGGTATGTGGAAAGCATGAACACAAGGCACAAGACTGCCGCCACAAGAAGGAGAATCCTACTACAAATAATAAAACTCAAGCCAATATTGCTGAAGACTTTGTTGGTTTTGTTTCCGAAGTCAATATGATGACAGATAGTAAAGATTGGTGGGTTGACACTGGTGCAACAAGGCACATATGTGAAAATGGAAATACGTTTGTCACCTACACCCCTATCAAGGGTGAAGAAAAGTTGTTCATGGGCAACGCATCTACTGCAAGTGTTGCTGGTAAAAGGAAAGTGGTCCTGAAATTTACATCTGGCAAGGATCTTACCCTGATGGATGTATTGCATGTTCCTCAAATTACTAAAAATCTTGTATCTGGTCATGTTCTAAGCCAAAAAGTCTTTAAACTTGTATTTGAATCTGACAAATTCGTTCTCACTAAAGGGGGAACATTTGTGGGAAAATGCTACTTGACTGAAGGGTTTTTTAAACTCAATGTATTGTTTTTGGATGTCAGTAATAATATAAATAATAATTTTACTTATTTGCACTAGTCTTCCACATTATGGCATGATAAATTAGGACATGTTAATTATAGATCTTTACGTAGAATGGTTAATCTTGGTTTACTACCTAAATGTACAATTGACAATTTACATAAGTGTGAAACTTGTGTAGAAACGAAATTTGCTAGTAAATCTTATAAGTTTGTAATTGAAAAATCAAATGAATTGTTAAGATTAATTCATACAGATTTGTGTGATTTCAAATCAAACCCAACTCATGGAGGAAAGAATTATTACATTATTACATTATTTTCATAGATGATTACAGTAAGTATTGTTATGTTTATTTACTACATACCAAAGATGAGGCTTTGAATATGTTCCAGACATATAATGTCGAGACCATTGCACAAGTGAAAAATAACATTTACAATGGCAAGTCTAAGCGCATAAATCTTATAAGTTTATAATTGAAAAATCAAATGAATTGTTAAGATTAATTCATACAGATTTGTGTGATTTCAAATCAAACCCAACTCATGGAGGAAAGAATTATTACATTATTTTCATAGATGATTACAGTAAGTATTGTTATGTTTATTTACTACATACCAAAGATGAGGCTTTGAATATGTTCCAGACATATAATGCCGAGACCATTGCACAAGTGAAAAATAACATTTACAATGGCAAGTCTAAGCGCATAAGACGACAACATAACACTATAAAACAATTGCTCAAAACTGGGATCATTTCCATTGACTATGTGAAGTCAAAGGAGAATTTTGCAGATCAACTCACAAAGGGTGTACCAAAAGAACAAGTGTTAAAATTATCGAGGGGAATTGGCTTAAAGCCAATCCAATGAGGAGTATACCTGGCGAAAACCTAACCTTGCCAAATGAAATTTCAAGGCCTATGTTCAAAAAGGTAAACTAGTTAGGTGAAACTCAAAAAATAGAGTGTACACACTTGCTAATTCCTATGATAAGAAATGTATACTACCTGTGATGGTCATGGTGAATATTTATTTATTCTTAAGACACTAATCTCTTGAAAGATAAGATGGATACAACAGGGTATTAATAATCTAAGTGTCACTTATATATGGGAGTAAATGTGGAGTTGCATTTATGAGAATGATATGACTAAATTTTCTAAAACTCTCATGAATCCGGGATTTATTCAAGACCAAAATGAACACAACCGTATGAATTGAAAAATGTGAAGATATGATATCTGAGATACTCATTGTCTTGATTTACTAAACATGGTAAACAGTTCAATGTCTCCTATACACACTGTGTCACTGGTAAATCCAATAAGTATTCACTAAGGAAGATTCAAGTCCAAAAAACCTCTTTCCCCATGCATATCATGTCTAAGTTTCTCTCCAGAAGACAACTCTGTATATTTCCTATACAAAGATGTGGTATTGTTGGAGTTTGTATAGCAAATAACAAATATTGAAGAGAAATGATGTGTCTGAATTAAGAAATGATGTGTATTTTGTACTCCCTTTTGCACTTCAAGCCTTTGTTTTGAATTAAGAAAGGATGTGTCTGATCAACACACCCTTTCAATTCAACAGACAAACCGTTTTGTTCTCTATATATTGAAAAGAAAAACGAGTTCTTCAACACATTAGTTTTTTCCAGAGTTATTCATTCTTCCTTTCTTAGAGAGATTGCATTCGATAAATTCGCCTGAACCAACACTCGTGTGCTAGAGTGTTGATATTAGATAGTTGAATTTTGATAGTCAGACACCTAACGAACTACAGCACCGAGTAGGAGTGAATTCTGTCTATAGGACATTGCGTATCCGTTAGCCTTTATCTACAAATCAAGACGTACCAACTCCGCCAATTCAAGATAGTGATTTCACAAGCCTCTATCTTCAATACAAGTTAGTAAATTTATTTATTTTATTTTATTTCGTTGTAATCAATTTATAATATAAATAGTATTTGTACTGTTATTTCAAATAAATTTATACATTGTATAGATTGTTCTCCAACACAATGTTGGAGACTTCTCCTTGTCATTGATTTAACTTAATATTGTAAGCCATTGCTGCTCAATTAAGGGATGAGTATCCCTCCTTCTTAGATATGGTTGATAGGATTGTTGAAAGGATAACAGTCCCTACATATTAAAATTTTAAAAACAAATAAATAATTATGTATTACACCATCCCATGCATTTTCTTTTAGCAAATTAAATGAAGTACAAAATCGTGTGTGGCTCGTTTTTTTCTCAAGGCACAGCTAATGGGAAATATTGGACTGACTGACATTAAGATGATGATAATAATAATAATAATAATAATTATTATTATTATTATTATTATTATTATTATTATTATTATTATTATTTATGAAAGTAGGATGGATAATACACAGAAGAAATAACAACTATCCTTGCTGTGAGGGACAAGATTTCATTTCCTATCTTCATATTACAGACCAGTGTTGAAAACTGTGTGATTAGATTATAAAAATTCTTATTCCCAGTCTTGAAGGATTTAGGGAACGGATGCCTCAAATGTTTTATTTATTTATTTCCCCAATTTTAGGCAGCTGGACTTTATAACTTTTTAGCCAGATTTTAGACTTTTTATACTTCTAGATAATGTTTGTAGATGTGTTTTAAAGAGAATGGGTAAAATTGTGAAAAAACCCAAGCTAATCAAAAAATGACTTTAAAGGCTGACTACCTAGACATACTCTATTTATTTTGCTTCTTCATAATGCTCAAGGTACGTTGGTCTAGTAGCACAAACTCTCATCTAATAACATTGAGTGGATATGAGAAGCTAGAAAAAGGAAATAGAAAGTGAAGTTATACAAGACATTCTAATTCCAATTCCAATTAGGGTAAACTAATAACCACCAAAGTCTTGCAGAGGAAAGTTAGATACCATGGAATAGGATTCCATCCAACCAAACATTCCTTCGTAGACAAGAACATTTGAACAACCAAATCTCCTAAATTTGGCATCTTTTTATACTTGCTTTCACTCTCATCACCTTATCCTCTCCCTCTACGTTTTCACCTGTTCTTCTCTGAAGCAACTTTCTTGCCAAAGCTTATTCCTCGAGAACATGAAACTTTTTCCAATCTAAGTAGGAATAGGATTTTTTTTTTCTTTTATACTCTGGAACAGAGATTCTCTTGATTAGGAGCCAAGCCATTTACAAACATTTAATGATTTCTCTAGTGTGGTTATTCTATTTTATTGTATTTCAAGAAAAAGGTCAGTGTTTGTGAACAACAATTTTGTTCGTTCTGACCCCTGTGATCCAAAACCCACTTCTGATTAGCCATCTTGATTTCTTATTAGGAGCATCTCCTTCAATACTGAGAATAATCAATCATTTTCACATTAATTACAAAGTCAAGTGTGTACAATTCTTCAACTTAGGGAACGCCTCTTTTTTGTTTAACCATCCTGGACAGATTTATTTGGATTCAATATCGTGGGCATGACAACTATATTGAGGAGGTTATCTTAATTATGAGTCGGAGAAAAATAAAAGAAAAAAATATCAAAGTGCTTGCGCCTAACCAGTTTCTAGATTGGCAAACAGTAACGTATAAAAGAAGAAAAAAGAGAAGAAGAACAAGCCAAGAAACCCAAATAGAATTAGACTACTCTCGTCACCTACCAGACCTTGCATGCAGTTGGCCCGAAAACAAATGGGTAAATCTTCTTTATGCATATACGAGAATCTGTGAGTGGACCGTAATCAACCCCCACTCCATAGATCACTTCTCTTTTGTGTTTTCATTTCTATTTTTCTTTTTACAAACGACACACACCCCAGACAACACCTCTATATGCATAAATATTATTTTGCTGAGATCGGAAAAGCACACGCCGATTATAGAAATCACCTTTAAAAAGTATCTTCAAATATCAACTGTAAAGTGATGATCAGCCTCTTCCAGCATTGCCATGTCGCTGATTTCTGAAGTAGCTAAGAAGTGCCTGTGCCTGCACGCAACGCAAACATATTTGACTTTTAGTTCCTGAATATCAAAAAGTGCATTTGAGGGCATAAAAGTAGAACTGATGAAAACCTCAATTGGCTTTAATCATATTATTGGACTATGAAACTTCATTTCATTCGTAGTGGCTACTATAGAACAAAGACCAAACAGACAGGACAAACAGCAACTAAAATGGTGAATGAACAAATAAAGATGCAACCAGAAAATGGAGTTCACACACCCTTACCAAAATTCAACTAGCTAAAACAACATTTAACCCTGCTTAAAACCACCCCTTGTGAGCAAATGATCTGTTTTTCCCCAGTCATGTGTCATTAACAGATTGAAGTGTTTGAAAGAAACCAAAATTATCATTTAGAAAATACTCATGATATGGGCGCACATTGACAATAAGCTGTCACCTAAAGGCTAAGGTTTGGATGCTTCATGATCAACAATTTAAACTAGTCAACACAATCTGATGCTATTGTAACACATTCATTTGTCATGTTCAGTCATAGATCATACCTTTTCTTTAGCCCGTGGTGTCCCTGATTGTGAAAGTGCCACCAATGGAGGGACAGCTCCTTCCTGAAGCACCATACTGCAGAATCTATTGCTATTAGTGCAAAGTTGTAGCAGGGCTGCAGCTGCATTTTCCTTCCCCCTTGCCGAACCCAATTCAACAACCTCAACAAGAACAGGGATGCCTCCCTCCTGACCAATTGCACTCCGACCTTCAGGTATGGTCGCAAGGTTAGCCAACACAGCAACTGCCTTATCAACCATTCCAGCTGCTGGATCCATTAGTTCAACAAGGTACTTCACAGCACCAGCTTGAACAATTCGAGCCTTGTTCTCATGGAAAATAGACAAATTAAACAAAGCTGTGGCTGCATCCTTCTTTCCTCGAGGAGTTCCATTACCCAACAGGTCTACCAGAGGCCTGATTGCCCCAGACCTACCAATCTTAACCTTGTTTTCCTCGATAACAGACAGGCTGAATAGAGTCGCAGCCGAGTTTTCTTTTGCCTCGGGGCTACCGGTCTCAAGAACGTGAATCAGGGGGGCAATAGCTTCAGCATTTGCAATAGCAGATTTGTTGTTATCATT
Organism: Berberis vulgaris; assembly: GCA_963556465.1. NCBI lineage: Eukaryota > Viridiplantae > Streptophyta > Magnoliopsida > Ranunculales > Berberidaceae > Berberis > Berberis vulgaris. Next base: position 48,572,723 of record OY747131.1, on the reverse strand, counting down.
GATTGATAAGTTGAGAAGTGCAGTGACAGCATTTTCCTGGGTCTTTGTGTCTGTGGAGTGAAGCAAACCAACCAACAAGGTTATGGCCCCACAGTTTGCAATGACAATCCTATTATCCATGTTATGTTTAGCAAGGAGGCGGAGCTCAGCTGTTGCTGCTCTTTGTAAATCAACAGATTCACTCTTCAAGTCCTCGACCAACTTTTTTACTTGGGTTTCAATTCCCAAAAGATCTGCTCTAGTGTCAATAGCAGAAGAAGAAACTATTCTCGGGACAAGCCTATCATTTGGCCGACGCCAAATAGTGTGGCTTCTTGACCGTGCCTCCAACACTCGAGGAGAATATTCAGGGTCTCTGTTTGAAGCTGAAGAAGCCACGGCCGGAGGCTCCGATGTTAGTTCCCCTGACACATCACTGCTATAGTGGGTCAGATCCCCAGACACATGTGAGGCATCATTTGCATCCTCTTTTGTATTGGATATGGTACTTGAAACTGAAGAGTCTCGCTTATGACCCTGGAACTGTTCAACGAACCCGCTAGCATCTGGAACATCCCTTCTTGACGGCTTTGAAGATTGGCCACCTAAAGCTACACTTTTCTCATCTCCACTAGCTTGCCTCTCTTCAGAACTCACCAACGATATTCTACCAATATCGAAGCCCAAACCATTATCAATGCCACTACTACTCAAGGAACCATCTAAGACTGAACTTGCACGTGAAGGAGACGTTCTCTCTGGATGAAATCCACTAGATGAAAGTTTACTCTGAGGTGACGAATTCACAGACCTAGTCATATCTGTAGACCTTGCAGTGTTTGTATTTGTAGGAAATCTGATTCCAGAATCAGCTTGGCAAAGAAGATCTGAGGTCTGGTTTAAGTTCAAAGACCTGGCAGGATCAGGAATCTCAACATTGTTAGACTCGCACCAGTTTGCTATCAGCGCCTTCACAGTATAATTTGGAATTAGATTTGTGTGAGCCAGAATCTGACGGGTTTTAGGGCAAACTGTGAGACCAAGATCAAGCCATCTCCTAATGAAAGTCCGCTCATAAGTTTGTCCAGATGCAACTATTACTGGATCCCCCATTAGTTCAAGAGACAGAGGACAGCAAAAATCAGCAGGTATAGGAACTTTATTAGTGGTCTGGGACTGCTTTATTTTGACAAGGAGGTCATGCATGTGGATGATAAGACCAATCATGCGATCTATGTACTTGGCCTCTGAATCATTCTCATCTTGCTCTGCCTGCAACTTCACCTTTTCAAGGGCCACAGCCTCCATTAAAAGTTCCTGGTTAGTTGTCAAGCCCAGAGAACCTGCAATCTTAACCATGCTCTCTGAACCGGGAGAAGAATTCTCGACTTGATCTCGTATAGCCTCTTTGATTACAGACGATATTTGGTCATATCCAATCGAACGAAGTTTCTGCATAGAGTGCTGTACATGAGAGTGTCAGAAGAATCAAATCCCAGAAAGTAATTTTGCTTCATAGTGCATCTTAAGGGAAGTTTATACATCATTACCCCCTTCAATTGGCAGACATAACAAATGAAAAATGTCACATTCGTAGGGGCAAAAAAATACATCCATTTCATCTCCAAAAATGAATCAATGTCATGAAATATAACCATCAGAAGACATCCCATTTAATTGCACAATTAACAGTTAAAAAGATTTCCACATCTTATATTCAAATTTGAGAAGAATGGCCCATCTGATGTTAAAATGATTTATCAAAAACTAGATCAATGGTCATTTATAGCAACAAGTGAAAGGTCCGTGTAATGAAGTATTTTCTTCCATATTAGAAAATATCAAAGGTTTCACAACATATTCTTACCTCAATGGAAGTTGAACTCATATCATCAGGAAGATACTGGTGCAACGAGTTTAGCAGCTGGAGAACGTCCAGGGAGGAAGCCTTTGTCCTTGCTATCAGTGATTCAGCCCGAATAGCCTGGTCATAACATTAAATGGTTCCAACCATCAAATTATATTAAAGATAATACATGTATAGTTATGGAACAAGGATACTCCATTTATACAAAAAGAAAAAATAAGTGTTGATGCTAATGGATACTCCCATCGGACACCCCATGCTTAAATCAACTTTTTTCACACCTTGCAAAAGTTTCAATTCTTCAGAAATGTTACAAGCATATTATGGAAACTTACTAAGACATGAATAGCACAAGTGAATGAATGACTAATAATTCAAAACATACTAATGAAAAAAGTAAATAATAGTGAAATATACAGGCATATCCCCAGCGTGTCCTGTTTGGTCTTCTTTCTTTTTTTTTGCCGACTTGTCCCACACCTTGAGTCTGTCGAATACAGATATTTACGTCCGTGTCATTGTTAAATAGATATAAGACTACTAGTTATTAATAGGAAATACTTAAGACGAGTCTAAACACACTCAGCAACACCTGTTTTATGAAACAAAGAAGAGAAGAGTTGCCCTTAGGGCTTAGGCATGGCAACGGGTTGGGTTCTGGTTCCTCGGATCCGGTTAGATCCGAACCGCAGGTCTCGCGGTTCTACCGGAGCAGCCTCACTAGAACTGCCCAACATTGTAATATGATGATTCAAGAATTAATGTACCAATTCAAAGTGGATCTGCCAAGGCTAAATTATAAACTATTAGGCAATCAAGTTAAAATTAGCTTAGTTTATCCAATTTCTCAAAATCAACAAATCCATTCCAACTCAAACTAATTTACTGAGGTGAAATTCAGTTCTAGTTCTTCAACTTATCAAACTAAGTTCCAATCAACTTTGCTTCCAAAGGCATCAAAATTGATTCCAAACAAATCTTATCAATCTTCGAGGAACTCAAATCTAGTGAAACTAGCCACACGTGCCATAAAAGAGGACAATTCATAATGAAATCTTAGGTTACTCACAACACCCATGGCGATGGCTGTAATGGTAGTCTGCCCAGTTTTGCCTACTGTAGAGAAAAGATAGAGTAGCGAGGGGCGATGGGGTGCAGCTTCTTTTGTTCATCTGTTCTCTTCAATGGACGAAAGTTCACTTGAGTGAGAGCTTTAGGGTTTAGATTTTACCCTTTTTAGATTCTAAATTACTTAATACGTAAGTTATCTAATAAGTTCATAATTCTAATTTTAGTTATAATCTGAGGATATTCCAACTATATATATATATATATTATTGAGACATGAAGCACTGTCATGCTGTTCTATATATATCAACACACATCGCATGAACTCATGCTAACTCTCGTTTTTATATTTTGTATTTTATTTTCCAAAATCACAAGAAGAGGTCAGCCAGAAAGAGATATTAAGGCCAACTTACAATGATAATCTTTACGTCCAATTAGCAAACAATAAATGCAGAGAAGAAGACTTCTTTGCATCCCAATTGCCACAAATAACTCCACCAAACTCCTAATAAGCACGAGCCTATTACTGAAAGTTCTTTGCATTCAGTTGTTTTCAACACCCAAACCAACCGGAGAGCCTTAAAGAAATAATATGCCAAATCTCCCCCAACCATAAACATTCTTATCCACTCACATAAGAAAATCATCCAATTGCATACCTCTATTGGATAACAGCTCCCTTGATGGACAGAACCCTGCAACTCTTGCAGGTATTTCCTTCTTCCAATTCCACTTAACAAGAAAGCTTGAGAAACCATCTTAAGGAGATTGTTATCAACTAGTCTGTTGAACATGAAGCTAGCGGAAAAGCCCATGTCTCTATCTGACTTGCATATCCATTTCCCTTTCCCCCCTCACTACAACCTCCTCTGATCTCTACAAATTAGTTTTAGATTTCCTCCATTTAATAGATGGAAAGTGATGATCTTCTAAGGTGTAGAAACCAAGACTTTTCATACCTCTGATCTGCCCAAAATCAGACACCACACCGTCTCTTTTTAACAAAGCCAAAAAATCTGCGAGAAAAATCTTTGAGCAGTCGTCTCCACACCAATCATTCACTTTGCACCGTCAACCCATCCAAAATATGTCGTCCTGTAAAAAATAAAAAATAACACCTTCCGAAAATCTCACCTGACCCAAGAGATTTGACAAAAAAGACTGCAATCTAATACCAAATTTTGTAACTAGCCCAAGTCCTCACTAAGGAATGTGATTTTACGAAATCTCGCAAAATTTCAACAAAAAATTTTGTTTTTTTTTAAATTACGAAAAGAAAAATGACAAAATTAAAAGTTACATTTTTTCGAGTGTTTTTTCGAAAAATTTTGACATTTTATCATTAATTTCGGAATTTTTTTCGTAAAAATACAAAACCCAGCTACCAAAAAATTACATTTTTTCAAGTTTTTTTTGACAATTTTCATAGTTTTTCGTAAATTTTAGGGTTTTTTTGTATTATCAATTCTTCTAATTATTTATTGATTTTAAAACCACCCCTTGATTTTCTAATTATTATTTCTTCTACATATATTGATTTTTAAATTCATCCTCTGATTTTCTAATTATATATTGATTTCATGTTTGTTTCTTTTCTTGGTATTTAGGCTTCATTTGATACGTGTTTAATAGATTTATTTACTTGCATCTATTTTTTCACATTTTCATATACCCTCGAAATTCATTATATATTTTTTATGTATCTTCAAAATGTTTACGTTTTTTCTTTACACACCAAAATATCTTAAAATCGGGATACCGAAATGAACTCGAAAAACGAAATCACAATCCTTGGTCCTCACAAACACATTCACAACATTAACTCCCCCATATTCAAAACAATCCTTGTTAGCCAGCCAATCAATATCAATATTGAATCTAGAAAGGAACTTGGGAATAGGCCTAGTCCCTGCTCCAGGAAAAGTGGGAATATGATCCAACCCTATACATCAGTTTGCATCCACGAAGACACCAATTATTTAATTATCTATTTACTTATTTATTTTCCCTAAGATCAAATTCATTAGAAACCATCAGTGTCAGCTACACAATGAAACCGTTGATACATCAATACAAAGAAACCAAAGCTGGAAAAAAAAATTGTGTGCCAATCTGCATGACAACCTAAATTCCAACAATAACAATATCAATAAAGTTACATATAACTCTCATTCTCCCCTTCAAACTCAGCACTCTCATCATCAGAACCCTCCTTGTTAACTTCCTCTCCTCTCCTCTCATCAGAACCCTCTGTACGAGACAACTTGACAGTTTACCTACGAAGCCTCCTTAGGGTCCAACAACTGGTAGATTATCCATGGGATCATGATCCCTACCATGAATGTACTCATGAAAGCAAGCAATAAGCTTTCCCTACCCATTTCAAATGATCTAGCCTATATATTCATCCCCGAGCAACCTTCCATTATTTACTGTCTCAATAGATTCTTCACTGATATTCCCTACCCAAAATACTTGATTAGCCAGAGTTCAGTGTTGGTAGACCTTTGGACTCACCGACTCCGAAACCACCATGGTTTTGCAATTAGCACATTTCGATTGCTGGATTGACTTGAAAATTTGAAACCCACATGAAACATACTTTCCTCGATTTGGACATTACAAAGGCTTTGGAAGCAAGCAGCCCAGAATGGGATGAATCTTAGGCCTCACAACCACAATCAGGGCCAAGCGTATCCACGTGTTCCATATCTGGAGATCATGTACACTTAAAGTTTAAGAAATGGTCTGAATCCACGCCATCATCAATCATTTACAGCAAAAAATTTATCAACGTTGTATAATAATGATTCTTAATCCATGCATAATCTTATACAACTACAGCTAAAAGGAATATCCATGATCATTACTAGCAAAAAATCCCTCGTGATCCTAGTAGTGGAAGAGTTATCGTTCTTTATGCTCCATAAACTTTATTAATCAAAATCTCGACCAATCCAAACGAGATTGCAAGGCGTAACCATCTAAGCAATACTTGCACCTCGTAATAAGCTCATGCATTAATGAGCTTTGGGAGGCCTAGACTCCAAGAATAACCATATGCTTGGTTGCAAATATTGATAAGGCACCCGTTTTTTACTTCTCTTATGCAGTTATATTTCGTTAAGTCAAATTTTAAGATAGAAGGAGAGTGTGTCCTAAAGTCTGAGCTAAAGTTCAGGATAGTAGAGAAACAATGATATGTTAGAGATCTGAGCCAAAGTAACCATTGTCTGATAATCTGTTGTCTCTGCTAAAAAATGACACTACAACGATTCCAAAAAGGAGGCAAACTAGATGATAAAAACATGTTAAGTGTGAGATAAGTGGGTGAGGACACATGCAGGAATATGCATGGGTGTCCACCTCCTTGACCAAAGCCTAATCCCTTCAAAAGACTCCATTTGCAACACAATGCACTTCTATCACTCCATACATAGGAGTGATGTTGATTGCTTCTGTCAATTATTTGCCCATTTGACACACCTCCCACTGCCTCAATATCTCCTTCTCACATTTAGGAAGCACCATCACATGACACTCCCTTGGGAGGTTTTGATTACATGGCTGGTATGGCATCTTTTTTTCTACAATTTGTTTTCTAGTAGGGGCAATGTATGTGTCACAGTTAGTATATTTAATTTTATTGTGGAAAATCTCAATTATATTTTTTTACGGAGCACTGAGAGGACAAAAAATGGTTTTTACTAACTCAGGAGGACCCCAATGGTTTTCATTGTAAATTAAGGACCCTGTTAAATTTAAATAATTAATTTTTAATTCGTTTGAGCTGAAATTTTAAAGAAAATTATGAATTAACACTAGAAACGAGCTAAAGTTTTCGACTATTTAGACATTGTTCCTCGAGATTCGTGTTTAAGTCTTCACCATTAAATATCTTGATAAACAGTGTAGTTAAGGCGTTGAGGCAGCGGGAAGGCGGTCTTTAACATTTTTTAAAGATTTTTTTATTATAATATGAACAGATCATATTAAAAAACACAGCATGAACAAATGAAGCATGAACAAATGCAATTTGATCATATAAATGAACAAATTGTATGATGCATTGTTGTGGCGAGGACAAATGAACAAATGCAATTTGATCACATAAATAAAAACGCAGCAGATCACAGATCAGCAGCAGACGGCAGAAGAAGAAGAAGAAGAATCAAATGAAGAAAAAGGCAGCATGATTAAAAAAAAGGAACAGATCATATTAAAAAAAAAAACGCAACATGATTAGAAGAGGGGAGAAGAGGAAGAAAAAAAAAATGCAACATGATTTGAAAAGGGAAGAATAAGAAGGAAGAAACATACCTGATTTGCTGATTTGAAGGAAGCAAGAATGAAGGAAATGACTGAGGCGTTGAGCTGAAGCAATGAGCAGCCCCCAATTCTCGATCTCTCTCGACTAAAAACTCTAATTAACACCACCCCAAACCCTAAAAGACAATGGGCTTTTGGCCTTTTTGGGTTTTAAGGTTTAAAATGACTGAAGCGGTCTGAGTCGTTTGAGGCGGGTGAGGCGTGAGGCGGATGCCTCACTTTACCGCTCCGCCTCTCCCCAATTTGAGGTGCCCTTTTGCCAAACCGCCTCGAGGCGCGCCTAGGCGTCCGCCTTAACAACAATGTTGATAAACAATCTTTGTGAGTGTTAAGGACCACCCAAAATGGGCGGTGGCTAGCCTACCGGCCGGCTTGTGTCACGCCCAAGGTGGGCCCTAGCTTTGTGATATTTATAGAGAAATTTTCTTTATCCCAATTAGTGTGGACGTTGAGGCACACAAGTCAAAACGATCTGGAACTTTGATACATTTTCAGCTCAAATGATATAATTTTCATTTAGTCATGTCTATGTAGGTCCTTAATCTGCAACGAGAACTAAAAGGTCCTCATGGATAAGTAAAAACAAGTTTTTGTCCCTAATGTGCCAACACCTATTTTGTTATTTGTTAATTATGTTCTTAAGTTTACTAATAAACTTTTTCCTATTAGTCACAATTAAAAAAAGTTTTACTTGTAGTATAACTTTTTTTCACCTCACGCTATCTTTTAAAACATGGAAACGAATAAGGAGATTGGTGGAGAACATGAGGAAAATCACTTGTACTTGATATATCCAAAGCCAACTTCCTATTGTGTGGCAAATGTCTACTATCATTAGTAGTGTCTTCGACATTTACCTATTTCTATTTTGAACTGTGTACTTTTATAATTTGCTTTCGTCGAGTCTTTTGAGTTGAATTGTGTAGCATGTGTTCACAACCTCATATCTTACAAACCACATGCCTTCCAAATTTTTGAACTACCAATCACCATTTTTGTTGTTCACCCTAATTTTACATGTCCATTATCACTCCAAAGATTTTTTGTTGTTTCTTATGTTCATGCTCACCATTGGAAAGACAAAATGTTCACTCCAAAACTATTGAGTCGCACATGGACAAAGCAAGGCATCGAGTCACCAAGGACAAAGAAGTATCCTGCGATCCAGGTAACACCCAAGTTGATGTTGACACTCCTGACTATGTTCCCATTGAAACCTTACGGGTATTTGTAGTTGTACACAACTTCCCGTAACTCATTATATACCAATGACTCTCTATCTCCTAGATTGCATGTTATACTTCATTTCTTTATTCTGTTTTAGTCCTAGTTTTTCATGTGCTCTTAGCCATGCTCAGTCGAGTTGGAACATGTCATATTTGAGGAGATGAGGCAATGTTACTTGGGATCTTATGTGATGCAAATAAGTTAACATGAAAAAGCATATGGTATTGTTGAGAGCAAGGATGCACAGACTCTTCGAAAAACCTGTCGCACGACACATATCCAACAACAACACGCCTTCGACACGTATCAGACACTTGGTCAACGTGTTGGCAGGGTCAAACACATGGTCAATGTGGTCCACATGTCGGACACGCCTCTGACACATCCAAAACTCGGTCAGGACACAGTCAAGACTCGACAGCCAAATTTATTTTATTTTTTAGTTTTAATTGGACTCATATAACCGCCTAATTTGAAGGTTGTTAGTCCATCAGATGTGCGAAACTTTCAATTACGATTTAGGAGTCAAGATAGAAGGGGCGATAAAAAGCCACTAAAGCTACCTCTATGCTTCTTAATCTTTGTTTATTCTTCTCTCCTTTGATTTTTTTCTCCTCTACTTCATTTTTTTTTTTTTGACAGAATGTTATTTTCTTCTCCACTTTTATACCTCTTATTTTTTCTATTGTTTTTTCAATTTATTTTTCCTACTTGCAATAGCAAGATGGATGCATTGTTTGTTTTTCTATTTAAACTCTTTCTTTATTGAATTATTATTTATCTTCATTTGGTTTTATTGAAAAAAAAGTATGATGTGTCACCGTGTCATTGAGTCCTAGTTTTTCGAAAATTGTCGAATCGGCATGTCGTGTCTGTGTCCGACACAACGCGTGTGTTCGTGTCTGTGTCCGACACAACGCGCGTGTTCGTGTCTAGGCATCCTTGGTTGAGAAATATAAAGCCCAGCTAGCAGCTAGTAGCTAGTAGCAAGTGCTTCACACAAACATATCGAGTGGAGTATCAAGGAAACATTTGCACCAATGACCAAAATAAACTTTATACAGGTTCTACTCTCTTTGGAAGCCAAACCAACTTGATGCAAGGAATGCCTTCCTCTATGATGATTTAGAAGAAAAGGTGTACATGAGAATCCCACCAAGATTTAAACATGCTGGTCAACAAGACTTGGTTTGCAAAAGAAAGCCTTGTATGGTTGAAGCGGTCACCACAAACTTGATTCAAGAGATTTGGTGCGGCGGTAAGGAGATACCAGTTTCTTCATCTAATTGTGGATGTTGATCATTTCTACCCCTTGAGCCGAATAGTCTCTCTCATCCAACTCTACCCTTACCTTACTAGTGAGGTGGACGATCGACAAGTGTGCCATTTGCACCTGGTCCTCTACCTACATCTTCATCTCCTTCACCAGGACAAACTACCTATCCAGTCTTCTCCAATATCTAAGGCACTTTGCAACTCTAAATTTGTGGCCCCGATTGATCTCTTTGGCACACATTAACGTCCCGATCTGACACTGCTAGGCCCAACCCTATAATCAACATTTCCTTGCCATGGAATGTTGTGATGAACTGGGGCAGCCTCACTCTTCTTCAATCCTCCTTCACCACCGAAAGAACCACTCCCTTGTGATTTTCACCTTTCAAGTTTCAACCATGAGGTATACAATATTGTCCTCACAACAACATTTGATTTCTATACACCTGCATTATTCTTTTTCCTTAAAGAATCTTGAAGACCTTCATGGCGAAACCAAATGCCCTCCAGAGCCCTTCCTCTCCTTCCCTTATGGTCAAGGAATCAGACAACTTAGAATGTCTCTCCAAATGAAATCAGCATCTTCCAATACCTTCCACAATTGTTTTCCAAATCTTCGAGAACCAAAGCAACCATAAGATTCTTAACCTTATGATCTTAACTCGCCACCCATCAACTTACGCAGAAATCAATGTCTTCTAGAGCTATTCAAAGGCTCAACATTCAAAGGATACCTTGATTTGTGTGTTTTCCTCTTAAAGAGAGATGTCCATATATACAGTGAAAGGAAGATCTTGTTATGGTTCAACAACTTCTTGTTGTATCTGGGAACGTAAGGGCTATTTTTATTGTCCTCTAAGAATAAATTTTTTAACCTTCTCTCCCCAAAAAAATAAGCAATCCTCTGAATGTCAATGTCTGCAATCTTCAGGTTAAACTCTAAGAATCTGTTATGTGAGTCTTGGAAAATAATATATTTTTTCTTTTTCGGAGTTGAAAACCAAATAAGCATAGTATTCTGAAACTAGATGACCAAAAGGTATATGATCCTCGAGTATATAACTGATCAAGAAGCTCTTTAAATAATTAGACATGACAGATAATATAACTATCTAATAGATAAAGTACTTTTGAAGAATGTGAAGCTTTCTGCATATCATTATGGATAGGTTCCAGTTTGATGAGATGCTTACCTGCTGAATGGCGAAGAAACCTTGCAGGTATTAAGAACTAAATGAGAGTCATCTATACTCCAACATAAAAATTACTGCAAATATATATCTCTTAAAATAGTAAACAACCAAGGAAATTGAATCAAAAGACATACAAAATAAAATTTACTCGCGATTGGATGCCAGCTGTCCACAAGCTCTTCAGCTTCATTAACAATTCCATCCAGCTCTTCCAATGCCTTAACAAGCTGTTCATTTGTAGATATTTGTGAATCAACGACTACATTGAGAATGGGCCTCAACAGATTTAATATCTCATCAATTTTTAGGTAATACTTCTGAACTGGTTCCCATTTTATGTTGTTACAAGATGACAAATTGCCAAACCGAGAGAAATTGCTGACCAGAGCTTTTAACAGTGATATCTCCATCACACCTGTTATTAAGTGCAAAATCAGTACCTCTCAATAATGGAAAACAAAATACTCTCAATATTCAAACAAAAACTACAGGACAAAAGGGGGCTGATCAATATATATTTTTATATTCACATATTAGGTTTTTGATATAAGATACAATAAAGGTTTTGATATCTACGTGTATTATACTATTACTTAGCTACTTGACTTAAATTTGGTGATAGATGTATGGAACTACTGATTTCGATGTGAAATTATCAGTTATCATTCATTTATCTTAATTCCAATAATATTTATATTTTCTTTACTTAAGGCTTATGCTACATGTCAACGGTACACTAGAGCATCTCCCACCATGGTTCCCGTTTAAATACCTTGCCTCATTATCAACCCTTACGTAATTTTTGGAAAAGAAAAAATATAACTTACACTCGTCATCATCATCATCATCAAAGCCCATTCCCGATATTTTGGGGTCGGCTACATGAATTTTGGTTCTCCAAGCAATGCGGTCTCTCCACAATCCTCGCCTAATCCAAGCTCAATGATATATTCATTCACCGCCTTCATCCAAGTTATAACTTACACTACAGGAACAAAATGAATAAAAGTTTCTATACACAGTTTAAATCACAACCTAGCCTTTAAAATAAAGGTTTTATCACGGTGGTGCCTCGCCTTGCTAAGGCGTTAGAGGAAGAACTTGCAATTTGTGCCGCACCCCACCCCTAATTCCTAGCACAAAGCAATGGCTACAAAGTGACTCTGTCCTCATTGAGAAAATGGAAGAACTCATGGAAATTAGGCAAAGATGTCGCCTAAGGAAATTAGAGTCATCAACGCACCAACGCAAGGATGGAGTGCATGGAGAAAGCTCTTGTGGACATCTCTGCGCAGTTGATTGACATCTTGGCTCGTCAAAAACTTGAAGCTATCTGTGAAAAATTGAGGCTAGACAACGAGATGGGACCTTTCAGATTCAAGCAGAGAAGGTGATCCCTACTGTCGTTTGATTGGAAAAATGCGCATTTGGATAATGATTACAAAGGCGAGGATGATGAACCTAACCTTTCATAGTCAGCTATCTGCGAGTTGTCGCGTTGTGAGGCCTTGAATCCCATGTTACTGATTTGGAAGAACAATACCCCAACTCGGTAATTCGCAACATCCTTTATGAAGATGATTGAAAGAAAAAAGGGGTTGTTGTAGAGAATAACCCTAATTTCCACGATTTGGTCGAAATCCCCAAGTCAAGCTTGCTAGACAAGATAACTTTGTGAATCGCGAGTTGCGGTTTGCACAAAAATCCCAACAGATTGCACTAGAACAAAAAATTTCAAAAACAAATTGAGGACAACGCAAACCCTACCCCAACAAACAGAAGTAGAAACGATAGAGGTGGAATTGGGGAATAGTACATGATTCGGACATACATATTGAAGAAACTTTGTGAATTCAAGTTTTAGGTTATTTGATTATTGCTTCCGCTGTCAATTATATATATATATATAAATCTATGTTGAGTTAGGGAGATGCCAAAGGCATCAATTTTTAAGAAGTGGTCTCACCTCATCTATAGAATCCTTGTGGCGTCGTGACGTTCCACCTCAGCTAAGGAACTATTGAGGCATCTTTTCTTTTTTGGGGTGGGGGTTGTGGGGTTTAGGGGAATTTTTAAATCCTTTTTTATGCAATTAGTCATGAATAAGTGAACTTATGTAATAAAAATTAGCACAGGGTGCCTTCACTTTTGAGGCAACCTTGAGGAGGTGTTGGCAGGCCCGCTTGGCACCTCACCTCATCTCAGGAGATGAAGTTTATGATATACAGCTAAATCAAATGTGCACTTTAAAGTCCACTAATTCTCTTAGTAAACCATGTGAATTTGTGGTGTAAACACGTATTGTTGCATTCAAACTATCTCTACAATGATTTGTCCACCATATTTTTAAAACTTTTAATGAATTTTGAACTAATTAAATAAATTTTAAGGTAATACTATATAACCTCAATAATTGTATTTGTAACTAGTAGTATCACTAATTGTTAGAAATGATTTAGAGAACTAATGACTATCAAATATCAATAAAATCCGAAAAATGACTCACAAGTTCTTATAGATGCAAGAACCCAAACTATAAACCAAATAAACTTCTCTTCTATTAACTCAAGCATGTCAAATACAGTGTATTAGAGGGGTCTATGAAAAGAAATGAAAGAAAAAAAAATTACCCTAATTTGCAAGCTATTTATGTCATATTCACCCAAATATGTTCTCCATTATTACACCCACTTTACCAACTATCTAAACATAATAAATAGTAAAAACAATAAAAACCCAATACTTTGTTGACAAGTGAAAAGGCTTATGCTCCTAAGGATGGTAACTCAATGAGGGCCCAATTTCTATCATTGAACATCTCATCTTGCTTTCAAACATCCTCCCACTCCTAATAAACTACCCTTCCTTCTAGGGCTGGCAATTTGGTTGGAGCCCGCCAACCCAACCTTAAGCCCGCCTGTATAAATTGGTTCGGCTTGGGGCTTAGCGGGTTTTGTGTCATTTCGGGCCAGTCCGCCAAGCCCGTTAAGTTAAAGTGTCGGTTCGAGTTGAGCCTGTGTAACCCGTTTTGACCCGTATGAGCCCTAAGCAACGAAATTGGTAAGAATATATATTATATATCTCCTTTAGTTTTGTAAATTTGGAAATAATTTATACTTGATCATATTATTAATTAAACTAAATATTTTCTTATTTGATATTTTCCTTGCAGCAATTAGAAGTAAAATTCATTAGTTATATCATTCATTAAAATAAAATAAATATTATCTCATATAAATGGGTCACGGAGGATCAGGCTGGGATATCCATTTATAAGTGTGTCGGGTCAGTGTTTTGTAGAGAGACCCAGTAACTAAGTGGGTTGGGTTTGGATTTGAATTACCTAGCCCACCAACCTGCATGGCCCGGCTCGAAACTAGCCCAACCAAGCCAATTGCCAGCCCTACTTCCTACCAACCACCAAACAAAGATTTCTTTCGAGAGAAAAAAAAAAACTAATGAGGCATGACTTAGTTTATCACAAATAGTGTGAGGAAGGAAAAGATGTTAGCTTAGATAAAACAAGTAATGGAGAAGAATGTAGCCACTAAATTTTCTCTATTGCAATGCCAAGCAGACAACCATTCTACATAGCAAAATTCATCTACATAATGTTATCCAGGGAGATAAATTTTTTCAGAAAGAAACATTTAATGAAGAAAGTCATTGGACAAGAAGTAATAGAACTTTAAGACCCATTTAAATGAGAAAGGAAATAAATTTGGTCTTATATGGGTTTGGGCAGCAAAAATACTTTTAAAAATGGTGACATAAACAAGTAACTAAAATTTTCCCATTTGGTCCAAGTAAGTATGTTTCTGGACAAAATTATTGAAGGAATACAAATGAGGAGGAATCCAGTCATTCTTAAGGTAACCTATCAATTTTCAAAGGATGGTCTCCACAGAGAATATGAAGCTTAACCCTTTGGCCTACCTGAAAAAAGTTTATTCCATACTGCTGTCCCGCAGTTTCTTCATAACACCCATGGGACCATTTGCCCAATGTCCTACCTTGCAGAACCACAAGTACAACTCGCACTTCAACAAAAAATTGACTCATCTACACATATCCCTCTCCTTAACTGAAGGACCAAAGCCACTTTCTCAACAACAGTGAATCATAAGCATCGAAATTAGATTATAAAATCATGTGCTACCTTTTAGATGGAACAGGTAACAATAACATTAGCCTGTGGCCCAATAAATAGGTATCTACATCATTCCACTGTCAAGATTCCGAAATGAATATTAACCTAGGGTAAATCAACGAGAAAGACCTCAAGGAAATTGGTTACGGAACAATTCATTATTGCTACTTTATGGGATATTCGAAACGAAAGAAACAAGAGAGTGTTTGAATTGAAGAGTCGAGAGGTAAAACAGATTTGTAAACCCATGTGGGGGTGGGGGGATCAATTAGGGCATCATCAAAGAGATATCCTTTATTAAAGATTTTTTGAGCAAAATAAACCAGAAAATATATTGATAAAAAAGGGCAAACACAATGCGACTGAGCAAGAGCTAATAAGAGGAGAGAACGTGAAAATGAAAAAACCTAAAGAGGGAAATCTATCTATTGACTTAAGATGTTTTTCATTGAGTTAGTTTCGTTGATAGTATGAAGTAAATTATTTTTAATTTTATTTTCATTTTTTTGTTGTTTTCTTTTAGCGTTTGTGAACTGCCTGCTCCCTTTCTGTTGGTATTTGATTTTTGAATTTAATATATCCTTCCCTTTGTCTTGCTGATCAAAAAACAAACTCTAGCTCTTGTCGAACAATCCAGAAGCCAAAGTGTTGTGTTTTTCAAACTCGATATATAGCATGATGTCAAGTGTTTATGATTCAGTATTTAGGGAGAAATGATTAATGTCACCCACTTGTTACTTATAATGTTATGTAACAAAGCGCCCTAGTGATTTTTCAGTTAATTAAAACAAACGAGAAAATCAGTCAAATAACTCCTTATATCTAGTCATTTTGGATATTGTCATAATGCAGACAAATAAGCAAATCGAGTTTGTCCTATTCTCTACAACTTGTCAGGATCCATTTCAAATTTGAAAAAACTTGGTCTCAACTCTCAAAATGTTATAGAATTCCCCTAGCGGTAGACAGTAAAGTATAATGAATGCCACACAAGTTAAAACTTTCCACTTCCTTGCATGCCTCCTAGTCTCAATTGTAATGTAAATATCATTAGGAATGCCTCAAAAACAAATACCCCACATTAATTCCATCAAAATGTCACCATTTCCATTCAGCTTGGCGTGGAGTTGGGCCGACGAAACTTAAAGAAGAAATAACATAACAACCCACAATCAATATAAACTTGAAAATGTTGGGACAATAGAAAAACTAACCCCTTGCAAATCAAAATAACATAAATAAAAAAAGAACCCCGCATTCTTGCCTAAGAAAAACATAGATCGAAATCATGGATGCAGATATAAACAATCCAAATACCTTTTTAAACAAGTTTCTGAACTCCAACTTTCAAAGACAACAGTGGGCGTTTTCGCATTGTTTCTCCAAATCAATGCATAGAAAGCGCGTAAAGGCACCCAGAGAACGTAAAGACCATCATGACTTCAACAACCCCATAGACAAAATGAAATCATTTGGCAGAGATGATTGAATAGTTCCCCAAAAACCATCTACAGTTGCAACTCTTCAGAGAAATCAGCGAAAACAAAGAAAACAATTGACTAACTCTATTTGAGGGTTTGGGTCTGAAACAAGATCTAGGTCTTGGAATTCCGAGAAGAACAAAAGGGGTTTGATTGGATTTGGTTTCGGAGACAGTTTGATGGATTGGATCAAAACCCCAGAGATCCTCGTAGGAAAAACCAGAACGAGAGAGAGGAGGAGACGAGAACCTAAAAATTGTTCTGTGAAAATTGTTTATTTTTTTAATTTTCTTTTTGTTTTGGTTTTCTATGAAAAATGTTTCAAACAGCTAATTCGCCTAACTGGGAGAGAAGAGTCCATGAGGTGCATTCCAATGGAAATTCCAGCAATCCTATGACGTGTCGCGAGGTCATTGGTAAGGATAGTGTTTTTTTTTTTTTTTCTATAACAAAACTGGATTTTCTCGCTCTCGCAAACCAAATGTGCGCGGCCTCAATGACATTCATCCCGTGGTTATTTTCCATTTGACTCTCATTTGTTTATGTCTATTTCCGTTTGACCATCATTTATTCTTGTATTTCAGTTTAACACCTATGATCGTTTGTCCAAACATTTTGACTAACAAATTTCATCCAATAATTTAAAAAAAAAAAAATGTATCCCTGCTTAATTTTGCAAAATCGATATTTTCTTTTAACTCCTAACTAACCCACCCTCAAAAACTCTCACTCTCTCTCTCTAATCTCTCATCCTCTCACTCACAAACCCTTTTAGCCCCACCGCCACCCTCCCTTTCCTCCTCCCCCTTCTTCTCCTTCCTCGCAGCCCCACCACCACCCTCCTCCATTCCCCTTCTTCCTCCTTCCTCGCATTCTCGCCACCACCTTCATCCACCTCCTACACCCCACATTTGAATTGAAGCTCCCCTCTATAAAACTCCCCCACTCAACTCAAACCACCCTAAGTCCAACTCAATCAAAAAAAAAAAAAAAAAAACACCACCACCACCAAATGGCAGTAGTCCGTGAACGTCGACATCTCAACCTTCCCCTCCCACTCCCGATCGATACCTGCCCTCACTTCCCTCTCCCTCCCCCCACCACCACCACCAGCTCCTCTTCAACCTTTACCATCTCCCTCCAAGACCTTGAGCTCTTGGGAGTACTCGGCCATGGTAATAGCGAAACAATCTACAAAGTCCACCACAAACGTACCTCTATTATCTTCGCTCTTAAAGTTATTCAACCTGATTGCGACACCACCACCCGACACCAGGTATTCCATGAAGAAAGCTATATTTGGAGAAGCTCCACGAAGAAAACTATATTTGGAAAAGCTCATTTCCGCATTATTATGCTAATCCTATACATGTGAGAAAATACAGAAACTGTCTTAAGATTCAACATTAGGACTCTCAACCCATTTCGATCAATGAGTGGCACTTCTATGTTCCAGTCAAGCCCTGCCTTTTTGAAAGTGATATCCACTAACCATGCTAATCCATTGAATAGAAGGTAGCACCATCATCCCTCGACTTTGAATTGAACTAAACCACCACCGCCATCACCCCCACCCCCAATCATGAATATCCATTTTTTTCTTACTTCTTATCACCAACTTTAATTGAGCCAAAATCCCCCCAACCAACTTTAATTTTAGCAAAACTCACCCACTTCAAAACCCACCAGATTCAAATAAATTAAACCACCACTTCCAACCCATCACATTTATCACTCACCACCCAAAACCCCACTCTTCACTCACTCAAATTTCCCCAAATCATTCAACAATCCCACTTCATCTCAAGATTCTAAGCCACCCCAAACCCTTCACAACCCTCAAATTGCCCCTCAGGAGTCTTCGAATTCGGTCGATTTTGAAGAACACACAAATGGGTGTCTGAAATACATGATTTTTGGGGTGATTGTGAAAAGAGAATATGGGGTTTGGTTGAAAAAATGAGAGGTTTTGAACAAGAGAGGAGTCTGTGTGTATGGGATAGTGTGAGTTGTGTTTGAAGAAAGGTTGATATTTTAATGAAAATGGTGGTGTGGGAGAGAATGGTGGGGCTGGTGGTGTAGAATAGTATTTTTGGTGGTGTTAAATAGGGTTTGTCAAAAAGGAAATAATGGGTGGGCTTATGGGAATAAAAAGGAAAAAAATCGGCTAGAAAAATCACAGGGGTAAATTTGTTTTTTTTAAATAATTAAATGAAATTTGTTAGTCAATGATGATACATCAAAATAGACCGAGCACCATGGTCGTACACGTGGCATAAAACCTCATCACGAGAATACAACGTCCAATCCATTGGGCCAGTTCCTAAAGCCCAAAAGGATTGAGGCCGATTATAGAGGCCCGAACTAGGTCCACCTCTAGGAAGGCGTAAATAAGATCTGAATCTAGACCCAGACGAATCCAAACCCAAATCCAAGCATGTCACATGTTCTCTCATTAAAAAGAAGAACATTGCACCAATAAAGAGCCGTGGAGGAACCTACGCCTTCACAAACGCATTTCCATTAAGGAGGAGACTGTTACAGAAACATCTCCTTCCGTTGCGCCTCTCATGCTTAAGTCACACAAATAACTACAATCATTATAAAAGATAAAGGGAACTTTCGACAAATGTATGCAACTTTAACTGAGTTTTGTCCAGATTTACTTCCTTCTTCCAACAGAGACTGACTTAAGCATCGGAGTGCCTTCGGCTACCAAAAATGTGGTCTTTGGCACTCTAACAGTGGTTTTGCAGGTCAAAACTCACAGGAGGATGATTTTTGGACGCATCAATTTGGCGCCATCCGTGGGGAACGACGAGTTTCCTTTTTTCCTAAAATTAAGATTCAGTGACAAAGCTCACACAACCTTCGAGACAATTATACCTACCAGCAGAGAACTCCAGCAAATAACAATTCAGGCGTTTCTAACATCATGGGGAATCCCCTCGGATCCCCAAGTGGGGACGTTTATGGCTCAGATGGACAGCGTGATCGAAATGATAGATAGATCATCCAAAACTTACAAGGCAGCAACTTTCAAGAAGAAATTGTTCGGCTTAAGAAACATCAGGCTAACAACAACTCCAAGTGCAATCAGGGAATGCCCAAATATTAAAGAACATTCTCGGTTTTGACAACAAGTCGAAGCGAGATCCTCGAGGCGATGGCGAGAAGAAAAGATGTCAAATGGCTGCCAAAGATGAGAGTAAATCCGGAGAAATGGAACAAGGGTAGACATTGTCTCTTCCACAATGACTACGGCCACGATACCGAAGATTGTCGCTGCCTAAGAGACAAAATTGAATGCCATACCAGACAGAGATGGCTCAAAGAATTCGCCAAACTCAAGAATGAAATAGTCATTTCAAAGGAGCAAGCGAAGGAAACAATCTATGTCTTGCATGGCACAAGCAGAGAAAATGAGAAATCCAATCAATCCAGATAGCGCGTAGTCAGGGACTTACACACAAAGATCAGGTTCTAATAACCATCCGCACAGCGCGCAAAGACAATGCAAAAGACTCTAACCTTTTCAAACGAGGATGTTGATGAAGTTAATTTCCCACACAACAATGCTTTAGTGATTTTGGTCATGATAAATCAAAAGAGTATTGATCAATACTGGTAGCTTAGCAAACCTATTATACCTAACAGCTTTCAGAATGATGCAGTTCACCACTGAGATACACTCACCAAGCGATCAGTCTATGGTAGGATTCAGTGGGGAACAATGTAATCCACTAGGAATGATCTTATTACCAGTCGAAGTGGGAGAACCAGGGAAGCAACGAGTGCTAATGACAAGTTTTCTCGTCGTCGACGCTCCCACTGCATATAACATGCTACTCGGGAGACCATGGATACACAATATGGGTTCAGTATCCTCCACAATGCACTAATGCGTGAAGTACCACACCGATAACGGTGTTGGAAGAATAAAAGGAGACCAACTAGCAGCCCGAGAGTGTCATTTTGTTGTTATAAAGACGCCTCACAAATAGCAATTACCGCAACGACTGGAAGAGTCGTCGCAAGGATCCGATGAAACAAGTTCGAATTCTCCAAACGACAATGTGGCTCCAACCAGTCCACGAGATTGACCCAACACCGGGCAACCGAAAAAAGAAACGGTCGAGGTCTATTTAGATAATGAAGTAAAGTCCAAATTGGCACAAAAATACAACCTAAACTCGCCATGAAACTGATCCAACTACTAAAAGATAACCAAGATGTTTTCGCGTGGACTATGAAAGATATGGTGGGAATAGATCCATCCATCATTTCCCACAAATTACAAGTGAATCCAGACAAGAAACCGGTTAGACAAAAAAAAAGACCGGTTGCCCCGGAGCGCAATCAGGCGATAAACGAAGTACACCGACTTCTCAGCGCAAGAATGATAAAAGAAGCTCGCTATCCGGATTGGCTGGCAAACACGATGCAAGTAAATAAAAAGAACAGGAAATGGAGAGTGTGCGTGGATTACACCGACTTAAATAAAGTATGTCCCAAAGACAACTTTCTATTCCTGCGAATAGACCAAATAGTGGACGCAACTGTCGGACACAAGATGTTGAGTTTCATGGATGCGTACTCCTGGTATAACCATATACAAATGTACCCCCCGACCAAGAAAAAACATATTTCATAACGGAAAGGTGGACATACTATTATCGAGTAATGTCGTTCAGGTTGAAGAACACAGGAACAACGTATCAATGGCTAGTAAACAGAATGTTCACAGATCAGATCGGCAAAAGCTCACACACAGCTTCGAAAGTACAAGATGAAACTAAACCCAAAGAAATGCACCTTTATAGTGGAATCAGGGAAGTTCCACGGGTATATGGTCAACCAGCGAGGAATTGAAGCCGATCCAAAGCAGATACATGCGCTACTCAACATGCAGTCACCGACTAACATCAAAAGTGTTCAAAGTCTTAATGGGAGGATAACAACTCTAAACATATTTATTTTCTAGGTCATCAGACATGTGTCTGCATTTCTTCAATATCTTGAAGGGGAACAAGACATTCGAATGGAATGACGAATTCGAAAGTACCTTTCAAAACCTTAATACATACATGGGAAGTACGAAACTACTAACAAAACCAAACACAAGAGAAACATTGTATATGTACCTGTTTGTGTCTAATCACGCAGTGAGTTCAACACTAATACGAGAAGAAAAGGGGGATTAGAAACCAGTGTACTATATTAGCAAAACACTCGCAGATGTAGAAATCAACTATCTGACCCTAGAGAAATTGGCGCTCGCTCGAATCGTGACATCAAGGAAATTGCGACCATACTTCCAGGCACACCAAATCACGATCATGACCGAACAGTCATTTTGGTCAGTATTACACAAATCGGACTTATCGGAAAGAATGGTAAAATGGGCAATAGAACTCGGACAGTTTAACATTACTTATGCCCCTAGAACTGCTATCAAAGCTCCAACATTAGCAGATTTCATCGCCAAGTTCACAGGAAGAAACAACCAACCCGAGGACAAGGAAAGTAAAACAGAACAACCTGAACCGATCCCTGAAGGATGGATCCTTCGTTGTGATGGGGCATCTAGCAAATCAGTAAGCGGAGCCGGAACAGTCTTATAAAACTCGAAAGGCATCGCATTGGAAAAGGCGATAAAATTTAGTTTTGAAACCTCCAATAATGAAGCCAAGTACGAAGCTGTGACAGCAGGGCTATAATTAGCAAAACACTGGGGAATAAGAGACATCAACATCTTTATGGATTTCAGGCTGGTGGTTAATCAACTAAGCGGTGAGTTCCAAGTGAAAGACGCTCGAATGAAAGCCTACCACCAGAGAACCACAAAACTAATAGAAGGATTCTGAAACGCCACCATCCGACAATGTGCACGAACAGAAAACAAAAGAGCATACGAGCTAGCTAAAGAAGCCTCAATGACAAAGGATAATGGCAATCCACTCGTTATGATGCAAGGTAGCTCCATACTGGAAAATCAACCAGAAGAAGCATGCGCTGTAAACCAAGGTGTTAATTGGATGACTCCAATCCTGGCGTACATTTTAAACGGAGAACTCCCAATAGACAAGATGGAAGCCAGAAAATTACGGAATCGAGCATCCTGATATATAATGATAAATGACAAAATGTACATGAGGTCTGCCATGAACCCGTTGTTGAGATGACTTACACCAGGAGATGTCGAATATGTCCCAGAGAAAATACACCATGGCACATGAGGCAATCACCTGGGGGGAAAAGCATTGGCCCATAAAGCTCTAACATTAGGGTATTACTGGCCAACGATGCAAGCAGATGCTCATAAACTAATTCGTAGATGCGACAAGTGCCAAAGATTCCCCCATACACTCACATGTCGGGACAAAATCTGACTCCAATAAGCAGCCCATGGCCGTTCGCATAATGGAGAATGGACATTGTAGGACCACACTCGGCGTCCAACAAAAAAAATTTTCTTTTCGTAGCAGTAGATTACTTCACCAAATGGGTTGAAGTAAAACCCCATACAAAAATAGGGGAAGTACAAGTCGAGAATTTCTCTGGAGAGACATCATTTGCAGATTCGAAATCCCAAGAGTAATCGTTAAGGACAACGGGAAGTAGTTTGAAGGCAAAAGGGGCAAGCCAAAGTCACTAATAGAACAATTTTGGAGGCAATCAAAAGAATACTCAAGGCAACGAAAGGACTATGGACGTCCAAATTACCTGGTATCCTTTGGCATACAGGAGAACAAAACGAATTCCAACAGGAGAAACACCGCACTTGCTTACGGGTCAGAAACAATGATACCCGTGGAGGTCGGGATGCCAACATTCCAAACCGAAGAATTCCACATCGAGGACAATGTAGAAGCATTAAGAGTCGGGTTAGATCTCCTCGAAGAAAAATGAGAAGCAACCTCGATTAAAACAACAACATACCAACAACGCATGGCAGGGTACTATAACAAGAAGGTACGGATTCAAAACTTCAAAGTCGGAGACTAGGTGTTACGAAAGGTTCAACTAAACACAAAAGAGCCCGATGCTAGCAAGCTTAACCCAAACTGGGAAGGACCCTATCGAGTGACAAAAATCAACAGACTAGGAACATACTGGTTGGAAGACAAAGAGGGCAAAACGATACCTCGACCATGGAATGTAGAGCACTTCAAAATATATTATCAATAAAGTCTTTCCCTTTCAATTTCAAAACAAACAAATACGATCAGGACAAAAAGTCAGATATAAAACAGATTCTTGATAACACTTAGCATGGTTAGAGTATCGAGCAAACAAATATGCTGGACGAACGAGTCGAACATAAAAACTAACGGCATGATCAACCACGAAATAATAAAGTACCAGGACATAAGAGCTAGACTTTTATGTCTACTGTAACGTACGACATCGTAATCCGAATGAGAAACAAGATTTCGTAAACCAAAGCTTCCGCACGACTAGAATGTCGAGTATCAAAGCCACTAAAATCCGGACAACAAAAGTCGGAGATCTCCCATAAATGTCACAAGTAAAAGCTAAACAAGCTAGACATATGGAACACAAAAATGTGAAATAACAAATTTCCATTTATCTTCTAAAAAAGGAGATTACAAAAAGAAAAAAGAAAATGACAACTAAGAGGAATCACTATCATGAACAACATCTTCAGGAAGCATAGGGTCAGCAGGCTCTTCAACATCCGGATCACCCATCGAATCCGAAACAACTTCCTCGACATCATCGAACTTCTGCTCAACAAGGTTGCGGTAGAGAGACATGTTCAAACCCTGCGTTTCCAGAAAATCTAGAAAATCATGGCGACCCTCGACCATTCTCTTAAAATCCGCGGCCTCCGATGCCTTCAACTTCTCTCTAACAGTCGACAACTCAGCTTGAGTAGACGCTAACTCTTTGTCGACATCGGCAAGTTTAGCAGCGACCGCCGACTTGGTTTCAACAAACTCAAAAATTCATCTCAATAATACGGGCGATAGAAGCTTTCAGCTTGTCAGAACACTCATTGGCGGAGCGAACAACCTTGTCACGTTGGACCTTTTGGTCAGACAACACTTTCTCAACAACAACCAAATGAGAATGCAACTAGCCCAATTCCACCTTAGATGTCTCGAGGGTGGAAGCAAATGAATCACGCGTAGCCTCGAGTTCCCTCAGCAGCTCTCGCGCAGAATTCACATCCCTCTCATGTTCCGCGCACTGCACCTTTAACAAATCTGTTCGATGAAGAACATGAGAGAGAACCAAAATGTGTCCCGAAAACTTCCGCTTAACATGAGTAGCCTGATCACGAGACGCCTTACTGTTTGACCTCATAATGGCTATATAAGTAAGATGCGTCATCCCCTCCATAAGATGTTGGAGGCCATCGTCAATATGACGACGTGGTTGACGCACGGGCATAGGAGCTTTATTAGCCAACCGCCCATGACAGCCACCAATAAGGTTGCAAGCACTATCTTGAACATCAACCTCGGAGGGCCTGAAGGTCTCGCTAAGGACATGAGGAGCAGGGCGACAACTAGAAGGAGAAAGAAGATAAGCATAAGGACCAGCACGAGCTCCCGAAACACCAGCCACAACAGAAGAAACAACAAGTTTGTGATTTCGAGAATGAGCAGCAACTTGACCTTCTACTGACTGATCATAATCAAAATCATCCAAAGTCTTAGTACCCTTCGGATTAGGGAACAACCAAATGCCCATCTGAAGCATTTTATTTTTGATGATGCGCGAATCGTCAATTGAAATGCCAGCAGAATCCGGCAAGCCATAAGAAGCAACAAGCTTTTTCTCATGATCATCCAGAGGGCGGGAAACTTGTTTCTTACTTACCTCGAGGACTCGATTTACCTCTTCGTCCTCACAAGCAGAAGAATCATCAACAGAACCGTGACCTCCTTCTAAAGAGAGGCAAGATGAGAAAAGGTCATGGCGGAGTAAAAAATAGCAGAAGCACGCTTTTTCCTCTTCAAGACATGGCCAGAACTAACGACCGATATCTTGGAAGGGCAAGGAGGCCTAGGAACTTTATTTTTCTTAACAATGGGACCACTGTTCCTAAGACTTCGAACATAAGCAGGGACTCTTACGTCGTCAACACGCTCGATGGTAACCTCATAAGCAATGCCTACCCTACCTGGCGAAAGCAGACCACCACGGACAACATCTGAAGAAAGGAAATCTTCTACCGATACTCGGAGAAAATCACAAAACCGACGACAAAAATCTTGTTATTCCAAAGACAGTGACAACTCAACCTTCTTAAGCTCCCGGAATGATCGTAGACACTGATCTCCGTGAAACCTAAAATGGTTAGAAGAAAGAGAGGCGTAAAACCAAGACCTCGACCAACCCACGTACTTCTCTCGCATGTCCTCGAAACAAGGAGGAGAACACAAGTGACAAGTGTAACTAGGGTCCACATTAAACCCTACCAGGGAATGCAAAACCCTAACATTCATAGGGATGCGAGCAGCAGCAGCCCCGCCAAAGTCGAAGTCAATACTTTCCAACCATTAGGAACAAGTTGAGCCGGAACAATTCCAACCAAATCCAGGCAACAAGTAGTCATGACGGATGTTGTCCAAAGTCACGTGTGTCACCCTCTTGGGAATAAAAAAAAGCTTTGCAAATGGCAAGAGCGTCACCACCCAAAACTCTGGAGTCAGACATAACTAAGGGCCGGATTCGAAAAATCAAAAGGTTAACAACCAGAAAACGAGAAGATGTAGAAGGAAGAAGAGCATACACAAAGCCCCTTCTTTTATAGAAATGGGCAACGAAGGGACCGTTTTTGAAGAACATGCAGAGTGTGACAACCGCATGAAATCCTAGAAATCGCGCCAAAACGAACAAGCGGATGAAACAACGGAGAGAAAGCAACAGTTACAGATAGCAAAGGCACTAAACAAACCATAATGTTGTGATCAAAAAGCGAAACTGCCACACAGTTAGTAGATAGTTGAACATACCCACTAACTAAGGGGGTAGTAGTTGATGATACATCAAAATAGACCGAGCATCACTGCCGTACACGTGGCATAAAACTTCATCACGAGAATACAACACCCAATCCATTGGGCCAACTCCTAAATCCTAGAAGGATTGAGGCCGATTATAGAGGCTCGAACTAGGCCCACCTCTAGGAAGGCGTAAACATGATCCGAATCCAGGACCATAAGAATCAAAGCCCAAATCCAAGCCCGACACACATTCTCTCATTAAGAAAAAGAAGAATGTTGCACCAAGAAAGAGCCGTGGAGGGACCTACACCTCCACGAATGCATCTTCATTAAAGAGGAGAATGTTACAGGAACATCCGTTGCGCCTCACATGCTTAAGTCACACAGAAAGTTAACTACGACCATTATAAAAGGTAAAGGGAACTTTCAACAAAGGTTTGCAACTTTAATTGAGTTTTGTCCAGATTTACTTCATTCTTCCAACAGAGTTACTCACTTAAGCATCGGAATGCCTTCGGCCACTAAAAAGATGGTCTTTGGCAGTTTAACAGTGCTTTTGCAGGTCAAACTCATAGGAGGACGATTTTTTGACGCATCAGTCAAAATGTTTGAATAAACGGTTTTGAGTGTTAAACTTGAATACCAGAACAAATGTGGGTCAAACAGGAATAGACATAACGAAATGGGGGCAAAATGGGAAATAACCCTTCATCCACTGACCAAAATCGTGTTGTCTATAAAATTTTAAACCAATTTTAAATCTAAAAAAAATAATTATTTGTAACACTACCCTCAAATAAGAGATGATTGCTACTTTTAGAAGTTTTTTTTTATTATAACACCGTAACAATTGAAAAAAAAAAACTCCAACAAATGGTTGTTACGTGTATCTTACTATTTAACTTCGTTGTACCAACTTTTTGTCGCACCGGTATTTTAGAGTGATTCGAATTTATTGCACCAACCTAATGTATGTAACACCGACTTATTATTTTTATTTAATAAAATTATTTAGTGATGAAATTTACTCGTTTAGGAGTGTTAATTGATTCTTGAATGAAACAACAAATAACCATTATCTATAAAATAAAATCCAGTCATACGTTATTTAAATTTCATTAATCATAGAGAAGCAAGCAATAACAATACGTATTAAAAATGAATAAATTAAAAAATGTAAATCAATACACAAATTTCAAAATTATGACAACAATTATATCATATTAAAAAAATGCATTTAAAAGCTTTAAAAAATCCTACATCCAAAATTTTACCTTAGGAATCCTTCATAAAAAGTCCTCAATCAACAACAACAACGAGAGTAATTTTCTTCTCTCAATGTTTTGTTTTAGGGTAAACAAAATGTGGTTGGGTACAACAAGCAATTTTAAAAAATTAAATTTGAATGATAAAGTTTGGGCATCGAGTCAAACAGTCGGGTGCACGTAGCAACTCCCCTTAAAAAAATTCCAATAACTCAAAATACCTAACATGGGTAAACGCATAATACACTCAACCTCTGATGAGACATCAAACAATCACCCAACCACAACCAGACACGTGGCATAGGTCAGCCCTAATGCGAAAAGGCCCTAGGTTGATCTAAGACAAGCCCAAGCTGGGTCCAACCAAGGCTCAGACTAATTACTATTTAACCCAGTAAGTCAGATGCAGATTACGCAAGGCCAACGTGACGCGAATCTTAAATTTGGCCCAGGACAATAAGGCTTGAATACAGGCCTCTGGATTATAGTAGGCCC
This sequence comes from Berberis vulgaris, assembly GCA_963556465.1. NCBI lineage: Eukaryota > Viridiplantae > Streptophyta > Magnoliopsida > Ranunculales > Berberidaceae > Berberis > Berberis vulgaris. The sequence goes on along the minus strand of OY747131.1, from coordinate 48,544,408 downwards.
GGGTCCATTTGCGCAACTCTTCGTCAATCAAGTGTTGGGTCCCAAAGAGAGTCCAGTGGCAAGGAAGAGTCAGTCATGGACGGGTAAGATTCTAAGCAAGATTTTCTCCCTTCATCATGCCCTCAACGGTAGAATCAGTAAAGGAGTGAAATATTCACTATATAAGGTGAACAAAACGATGAGAAAGGTACACACATGCAATACTAATTTTATTAGTCTATCTTCATCTATGTTCAAACATCTGACTTTACAATCGGAGTGCATTTGGTTGCCATAACGGTGGTCTCCGGTTTATCGGTGTTCGTCTTTGTAGGTAAAAAATCAATAGGGATAGATTTGGACGCATCAGTCAATTGGTGTCATCCGTGGGAAAATGATTGTTTTCTTTAGAGCAAAAACACAAACTTTGTTGAACCAACAAAGTGTCAAAATATAGTCATTAGCACCAGATCCCGAGCTAACAACAATAATGTCGAGCTCGACAATGGTTCCACCAAAAAGCCCAACCATAGGGCCACATCGATCCAGCAGTGGAAGTAGAAAAACCACAAGGCCCCGCCACCGAAGTTGCCACAGTAGACCCCCGCATAGATCAAATTATTCTTCACACGAGTCATCTCACGCGGGTGGTGAAGAGACTCACCCAGGATTGACAATCGCTACCAAAGAATAATGGAAATTTAACATGTCTCTTGCCTAAGAGAGCAACAGGGAAAGTGTCCATGAGAGCGACAAATCCTCATTAGAGGACCGGAATGCCAACCATGAAAGGGACCTGAGAGATGCAGAAGTCCAGGGAGATCACGCTCCAAAACCTGACAGGACCATTGTCGGGAATCCACTCCAACTAGGAGCTACCGATCCAGCCGTACTGTACAACCTCACAGTCCCTCCATTCTCTGAGCAGATCATGAATGTGCCTCTGCCAAAGAATTCAGGCCCCCAAATCTTGAATTTTACGATGGAACCACAAATCCTTCTGACCACACCACCACGTGATGGCTCTAAATGAAATTTTAGAAGTCATTTTGTGCCGAACGTTTCCTACAAGTCTGAAAAAAACTGCATTGACTTAGTTGCATAGCCTCCAAGCGAGATCCATCGAATCATTCCAGAATCTAGATAAGGCTATCATTACCCAATTATTGGGGAGCCAACAGATAAAAATGACCCTAAAGGAGTACGTGACTCAGTTCAGCCTTAAACAAAAAAGTAGCGAAACCATCAAAGAGTATGTGACACGGTTCAATGATGAACTAACTCTTATCGACGGTTGCAATTATGACACATCCATCACGACCTTCACCTTTGGCCTCGGGAGATATCGATTTTATGACTTCCTCACCCTATAACCCTTTACAAACATAGCAGATTTGTAAAAAAATGTACAAAAGTACATCACCCTAAAGAAGATGTTGACGGCCAGAAAAAGGGAAGATAACGAGGCTAAACACTCCTCCAAGACCAGAGACAGAGATGAAAACAAGGAGGAACACAACTCCAAAAGAAGACAGGGTGACAACCAGACTATATCAGGTAAAGTAAAACCTGACAAGCCAAAAACTCCAGATATCACGCCCACACTCCACTCAATTCCAGTTTGTCCGACATCCCATCACCATGAAAAATTGGGAGGATATCAAGTGGCCTTCAAATCTTAAAGGAGATCTTCTAAAACGTGATAAAAAAATATTGTTCTCACCACAAAGAAGTAAACCATGCCACCCAAGACTGCAAAAGCCTTAGGAATGAGATTCAATATTGGGTCCAAAAAGGAAGGTTGGAGGAATTCATCGACTTCAAGGAGAGGTAGCCCCTAGAAAAGGAGAAAGAAAAGTTTGTGCACAAGGAAAAATAGATGACTCCAAACGTTATATGAGTCTTGCATGGTGCAAATGAAAAAAGGGAACACTCCAATTGGTCACTAAAGAGGTCAATTGGTGAACTGCGGGTCATATCCCACTACGAGGATCACTTTGTCCAGCATGTCCGAGGAGAAAAATCAGCTCCAAGCTTGACATTCACAGAGCAAGACATCAGAAGATTTCGTTTCCCCACAACGATGTTTTGGTTATCTCAGTCGGGATTGCAAAGTGGGACATGAAGAGACCACTGGTGGACACAGGCATTTCAACATACGTCTTGTTTCTAGAACCATTCCACAGAATGCAGTTAACAAAAGAAGAGTCGATGCCTACCAACCAAGCCATGTTCGATTTCAACGAGGAAAACTGCTACCATATTGGAACAATCAAATTGCCGGTAGTAGCAGGGCAACGAACTTGCAAAAGATCTTGATGACAGAGTTTTCGGTTGTAGATGCCCCTTCTGGATACAATGTGATCCTAGGCTGACCTTGACTCCACCACATGGAGGCAGTGGTCTTCACACAACACCAGTGTCTAAGGTACACTGCAGATGATGAAGTAGGGACAATCAGATGGGTCCCGACTGTCGCTCTGGAGTGTTATTACACCACGGCTAAGCAGTCAAGCGATAAGACACCACAATCCGAACATAGGAACTCAGATATGGAGGTCCAAAGCTCGGAACCAGAAAGCTTGTCTCCGCCCTCAAGCGACGAACGTCCTTCCAGCTAGAGAAGAAAACTGAATGTTGGGCAATCGGAGGAAGAGTTTGTCACCATATACTTGAATGGCCCGGATAACACCAAAGTTGTCCAGATATGATCCAATCTCAACAAGACACTGGGGGAATAGTTAGCCACGCTCTTGAAAGAAACCAGGATGTATTCGCTTGGACAATAAAGGACATGGTGGGAGTTGACCCCTCCATAATCACACATCGACTGACGGTTAATTTGGATCTGAAGCCAGTCAGACAGAAGACGTGGTCGGAGGCAACTGAATGCAACCATGCCATTAACGAGGAAGTGCAAAGGCTACTAAAAGCCGACATGATACGAGAGTTACACTACCCGGACTGGTTGGCAAACAAGGTCCTGGTAAATAAAAAAAAAAAGTAGAGAGTTTGTGTGGACTACACGGACCTTAACAATGCATGTCTAAAAAACAGTTTTCTACTACCTTGGATAGACCATATCATTGATGCAACATTCGGACATAACCTTCTCAGTTTCATGGACGCATACTCTGGATACAATCAGATCAGCATGCACCCGTTAGACTAGGTGAAAACCTCATTCATAATGGACAGGGGCATATTGCTACCGCGTGGTGCCATTCAGATTGAAAATGTAGGAGCCACATATCAAAGGCTGGTGAATTGCATGTTCAAAGGATAAATTTGGAGGACAATGAAGGTCTACATCAATGGCATACTAGTAAAAGCGTCTACAGTCCTGACCACCTTGTGGACCTCCAATAGGCCTTCTCTGGGCTACACAAGTACTGAATGAAGTTCAACCCGCATAAGTGCATCTTCATAGTAGAATCAGAAAATTTTCTGGGCAACATAGTCAACCAAAGGGAGATAGAAGCTAACCCAAAACAGATTCAGGCTCTTCTCGACATGATGTCGCCCACAAACATCAAAGGAGTTAAGAAAATGACTGGAAGGGTGGCAATCATTAATAATTTCATTTCTAAGTCTTCAAACAAATGTCTCCCCTTTTTTTCAAGATTCTGAAAGGGAATAAGGAATTCCAATGGAATAACAATGTAAACATCATTTCCAAGATTTGAAACACGTACATGGAAAAAACAAAGTTATCATCAAAACCCATTCCAGTATAGACGTTCTCTCAGTCTCAGAGCACGCAGTAAGCTCAGCCCTGATCCAGGAAGAGAATGCGAAAAGGCCCTAGTCTGATTTAAGACAGGCCCAAGCCAGGTCCAACCTAGGCTCATACTTATTATTATTCGACTCATAAATCAAGCGCCCAAGCCCAGTTACGCAAGCCCAACATGGTATGAACATTGGAGTTTGGCCCAGGACAATAAGGCTTGAATACAAATGTTTGGACTATAGCAGGCCCATAGTCCATTTGCGCAACTCTTTATCCAGTCAAATATTGGGTCCCAAATAGGGCCAAGTACCAAAGGAGACTTATTCATGGACAATCAAGATTCTAACCGAGATCTCCTCCATCCAGTACGCCCTCAACGATAGAGTTAATAAAGGAGTGAAACACTCACTATATAAGGTGAACAAAACGGATGAAATAGGTACACACATGCAACTCTAATTTTATCAGTCTATCTCCATCTTTGTTCAACACCTGACTTTATTATCAAAATGTCTTTGGCCAACATAACGGTTGTCTCTGGTTCATCGTTGTTCATCTTTGCAGGTAAAAAATCAACAGGGACAAATTTCGACAAATCAACCTCCATGAAATAAATCCATTCAGCTTTGTGTGTTGCATACGTCATGCTTAGTAAATCATTAATATACAAATCAAATAAGTCATTAATCGATATAGTGATGGAGCCAAGATTTTTGTTGAAAGGGGGCGGAGTGACGAGTCATAGTTAATTAATGATAATATAATCATATAATTACTTTAACAAAAATATTTTTAATTCGAACAATACATAGATAACTGTACAAAACATCAATTGCTAAACAAAACTCCATCTAATCTATGGAGAAGAAAATGAATCCAACAAGCTACTAACAAAAGAAAAAATATGGAAACAAATGAAATTGATATATGAAGTTAAGGGCAAAATTAATTTCATATGCAAAATTATATGTGGACAAAAGAATTTGAGTTATTTACAATTTGACAGCTATCATAAATAGCTAATTAAAGGTTACCCCATCATTAATTACTATTGCAATCTCCCCCCTTCCCAGACTAGCAATAAATGTGCATTGATTGTCAAAATGCTCACGTTGATTATCAAAATGTCCTTCAAACAATAACCCACAGATGAACCTCGAGATACAAACATGTATCTTGAGGAAAAATTTAATGGATCAAAATTTTCATGTATTTTTAAAAAATCCTATGAATAAAATACAAAACTAGACCTCGAGATACAAATTCATCTCGAGAAATTACATTTTAATTTAAAAAACCTTACTCTTCTTCAAAACAGACAAGAGAGGTTGGGGTTGCTAGCGGCTGATGACGATGTGGGAAAAAAAACTAAATAAAGTAAAGAGGGAGGGAGATGAAGAAAGTAGGAAGCGAGGCGGTTGCCGGTGTCATAGTAAACAGAAAGAGGGAACATAAGTGAGGAAAGGGGCGAGACGAAGTCGTCGACATCGCAAGGGTGGGTATATTAGAAATAACAATTTTTTTTCTCAAAAGTTAGCTCTGATCCTGAAATCAAGCAAAGAGGGGAGGGAGAGGAAGAGAGTAAGAGGACGGGTGGTTGTTGTTGTCATAGTAAACATAGAGAGGCATCAAAGCAGATGAATGGGATGAAACGGGGTTGTCAGCGTTGCAAAGAATAGGTGGGGTGGGACGAAGTCGTCAACATCGCAAGGCTAAGCATATTAGAAATAAGAAAAAAATTTAAAAGTTAGTAGGGGCCCCCACTTGCCCCCACCTAGCTCCGTCCCTTTATCGATACATACCACATGCGATTCAAGGTTATGTTATATCCGTATGAGGCAATTATCGTGGTAAAGAAGTTCAAAAAAATGAAAATTATATATATATATATATATTGAAATGAAAATATGTGAAAATTTTAAAAATAATAATAATTATTTTAATTTGGTGATCGACTCGATGGAGGATCATAGATATAATTAATCATCAATATAGTACAAATTATATTGTAAATTTTATGACTAGTTCTCGTTAATATAAATCATAACTTTCATTTTCTATTTAAAAGCTTAAATATAATTAAAATGTAATTATTTTTATTTTATAAATTATTTATTAGATTTTTTTTGGTCGCTTTACCTTCATAAAACACTCGTTTTTCACTTAAAGCGGTCAGAGAAGTATTCGCTTCGCCTTTGCTTCAATGCCTTGACCACCTTGAGTTAAACAAGTTACAAACTAATAACAACTTTCACTATTCTAGACCAATACGATATTTTTCGTGTGTGACTGAAAACACTTTACTAATGCATCCTGCTACTACAATATTGATGTCAACATATAACCGACATGGCCACACACAAAAAAAAAAATTAACACCACTATACCATAGGCACACTTATTTTCAATATACTTCAGATTGGCCTAAATAAATAACGATTAGAAAAGCCCACTTACAAAACAAAGTTAGAATTCAAAACATGTATGTCTGTCTGTCAGAGTTTATCTTACAATATAAGAAAAAATAGCATAAAAAAAGTATGCATAATTGAGTTATCTACTGTGAGTCTGAGGTAAATCAAATTTATCGCCTACACTTGAGGACAAGGTAAATCAATAGCCACTACTAAATAATGATAAAGTAAATATATATATATATATTCATTTTTTTTTTAACTTTTTTGCCATGATAGTTCCCTCTTATGGATATAACATAATCTTGAATCACATGTGGTACGTATCGATTGACGACTTATTTGATTTGTATAATTAATGGTTCACTAAGCATGACGTATGCAACACACAAAGCTGAATGTATTTCTTTCATAGAAGTTGAGCGTATTATGGGTATACCCATGTTAGGTATTTTGACTTATTGGGATAATTTTTAAGTTCTGGAATTTGTTCAATTGTTGGGTTGTTATAATAAAAAAAACTTCCAAAAGCAGAAACATCTCTTAATTGTGGGTAGTATTACAAATAGTTAGTTTTTTTTGTTTTTAATATACTTTAAAATTCGAAGACAACATGATATTGATCAGTGGATGAATGGCATTCAGTTTGTGCACATTTGGTGCATGAGAACGAGAAAATCCATTTTTGTTATAGAAAATAAAAATTTTAAATTTAAAAAAAATCATTACCAATGACCTCTCGACACATCATAGGATGGCTGGAATTTCTATTTGAAGGCACCTCATGGAATCTTCTCTCCCAGTTGGACGAATTAGTTGTTTGAAACATTTTTCATAGAAAACCAAAACAAAAAGAAAATAAAAAAAGAGAAATAAACATTTTCGTAGAATAATTTTTAGGTTCTCCCCTCTCTCTCTCTATCTCTCGTATGCAAAACAAGTTAAAATATCTAAGTAACTACGAATTTCATATAAATTATTTTTTGGGTACTTGGTAGCTATTTAGCAATATAATTGTACTAGGGTATTCCTCGTGTCGTTGGCACTCCACATACATTTTTTCGCTAATTATCATGTAATGAACACCCCCTCCACCATCCACACTTTCGCCCTAATCAGTTTCGAAATCCATATTTTAGGATTAGACTCAGTTGAGAAAAAAATTCAAACACCGAGAGTGAGTTCTTACCCAAACTTTGAATTCGCAAAACATGAAATTTAGTGTTTTTATTTAAATGTGCTTTAAGATGTCAGTCTCATGTCTTTTTTTTTTCTTGCTATGATCGGTCCATCTCATTTTTAAAAAAAATATTGAAAATACGAACTATGTGAAATGCATTAAATATTTTTAAATTTTAGCATTTGTATTGATCATTGATTTTTTGTTGGAAAGATCTTCAAAAATGCATTTCAATGAAACTAAGTTTACCAAAAACTGACAACTACGTAGATAGTTATGATAATTTTCATTAAAAAAAAGAAAAGAAAATACGATACTTTCTCTATTCGCCACATGTACATTCCACCTACTTTTTTCACCATTTTTCTCATTTTCTTTGCCCTTCTACATGTTTTATATTTATAAATATGTGATTATCGAAAAGGAATCTCAACTGTCAACATTTTTCCCAACTTTAATCTTAGTAATCTTTTATCTCCAATTCCTTATTGTTTGACGTTTGTCCCAGTCAGCAATGAATAATAAAACATCACTCCGATTTATAAGATATATACTTGTATTTTGAAAACAACTATTAAACAAAAAAAATTGATCTTTGTTTAGACTTTGGAGTGTTTGAAAATTGGACCCAATATCTATTGTAAAAATTAACATTCCTAATAATAAATCTCCTTACCTAAATCTCTATTGTAAATAAATAAATAAAAATAAAAACACATTTTTGGTTGAAGTTGTCACCTTGACCACTTTACGCTCTAGCAAAAGCGACCATTTTTCTCACCTCATTTTTCGCTTCGGCCACAACAAAACCATGTTGCCATCACTTCGCTTCTCGCTTTAAGGGGTAGTTTTGACTCACTTAAACTACATTGGTTTAACTAATGTATTACTCGTGTCATTGGCACTACCATTTTAATACTCGTACCTTTTCAATGTCCTTAATAATATTTTTGTATACAAATTTTAATTTTATATTTTTTGTGTTCTTTTTTAAATAATATAGATGCACTCATGTAGTAGCCTTGTGTCTATGCATAGTTGATGTGTTGTTTTGTATGATGTGGAATTTCTCTTCATGTGAAATTGTATTTTAAAATTTTATTTCGTTTCCAGGTTTTTTTTTAAATTTCCTTAATGCTCTTACTTTTTGAATCTCGAGACGAGATTCTATTAAGGTGTGTCTTTTAAAACTACTTAAATTTGTTTTATTTCTTGGTATTTAGACTCTAACCAATTAATACTTTAGTAGTGTTTGAATAATATGGCATGTGTCATGATAATGTGTGGATTAAAAAAAAAAATTAAACTAATGCCTTGGATGGTAGTTTAGTTCGTGTTTTATTTATTATAATTACATTTTTGTTAATTGTGATAGTTTTAAATAGTATAAAACTTGGTGTAAATAGTATCTATAAGTGCAAATAATATTATGGGTGCAAGTAACATTGGGTGAAAACCTAATGTTATCTTTAACCTAATTTTTTAGTTAATATTGGTGAGTTTGGTGGGTGCTTGGAGAAAAAGAAAGTGGTGATTGTTTTGCCGTACAGTGTTTGTAGAAAAAAAATGAAGATAAAGGAAAAAGAGATATGAAAAAAAAGAAGATAAATAAGAAGAACCGGTGAGTTTCTTCATTATCTTATATAAGATAATCTATGAATTATGGGTATAATTTAGTAAGTAAACAATTTGATTTGTTTCAACTTTATAAATAACATCGGTTGTTATTGTTGAATTTTGTTCATTTTGTTGTTTAATTTCACTTCACAAATTTGGATGAAACAAATAATCCTATGTTGATATAAGGAATTTATTTTCTAAAAAATCGAGGCATAACAATTTAGGTCAGAGCATTTGGTTAGCCTAGGCTGAGGTACGTAGAGTCTAGGTGATTGTTAGAATGTAGACATGAGTGAGTAAGAGTGTAGATGTCTAGAGATTAAGTGGTAGATGGTGAACCTTAAACATTTAGTACCGTTTATGTTCTCCTTGAATATTGTAAAAAGGTTCCTTTGATTTATGTGTGCAATAGTAGCTGTATTTTATTTATATGTGAATATTGGGTGTCAATTTTTTTTTCGTTTAGTTTTTCCTTTTGGTGGCTTTATTATCATGTATGTTACTTAATATTTCTTTCAGTGAATCTCGGGACGAGATTCCTTTTAAGTTGTATATATTGTAGCAACCCTTATTTTTCCATACTTACCATATTTTATAATATATCTTTTGTGTAATTGTCTTCATGAAGTTATGGACATGTACATGAACTACATGTTTGTCCTTGTTATGTGTGGTTTGTTTCTTAAGGAGTGTTAGCAGAAATTTATTCAGGAATGGTTTATTATTTGGATTGTACTGTTGTTTCATTTAATAAGTTGTTCGCTTTAATGTAGAATTAGTTACCTAGTTATCTCCTCTACCAAATCTCGGGATGGATCCCTTTGAGGTGTATATACTGTAACACCCATACATTTTAATGTCCTTAATAAATATTTTTGTATACAAATTTTAAAATTTAAATTTTTGTATAAAAATTTTAAATTTTAAATTTTTGTGCACTTGTTTAAATAAGACAGATGTACTCATGTAGTAGCCTGGTGTCTATGCATATTTGGTGTGTTGCTTTGTATGATGTGGAATTTCTCTGCGAATGTATAACCTAAATAATTTCTCATGTGAAAAATTGTATTTTAAAATCTTAATTCGTTACCAAAGTTGTATTTTTAAAATTCACTTCATGCTCTTACTTTTCAAATTTCGGGACGAGATTCCATTTAAGGTGTGTATAATGTAATAACCTTATTTTGCAAATACTTAAATTTGTATTTTTTTCGTATTTAGACTCCATCCAATTAGTACTCTATTAGTGTTTGAATAATAATGTATAGGTTAAAAAAAATTAAATTAATACCTTGGATGGTAGTTTCGTCAGTGTTAGATTTAGTAGACATTACATTTTTGTTAATTGTGATGGGTTTAAGGATAAAAAATTTGGTGCAAATAGTATTTATGAGTGCAATTAATATTAATGGGTGCAAGTAACATTGGGTGAAAACCTAATATTATCTTTAACCTAATTTTTTATTTAATATTTGTGAGTTGAGTGGCAGCTTGGAGAAAAGAAAGATGAAAATGAGTGCAATTAATATTTATGAGTGCAATTAATATTAACGGGTGCAAGTAACGATGAAAATGAAGGAAAAAAAGATACGAAAAATAGAGAAGGAACATAGGCGATAAACAAAATAAGGAGAAGAAGAACCAATGAGTTTCTTCATTATATATATATAATCTATGAATTAGGGTTAGAATTTAATACGTAAACAAGTCCATCTTAAGATCCGATTGGTTCACTGGGTCTCATTTTGATTTAATTTGTTTTTCTTAGAGTCTTTGTGGTTTGTTTCAACTTTGTAAATAATGTTTCAATTGTTGTTGTTGAATTTTGTTCTTGCGTTGTTCAATTTTACATCCCAAATTTGGGCTTAACGGATAATCCTACGTGATATAAGGATTTTGTTTTGTCGAAAATCAGGGCATGACAGCCATACACTTCCCTCCTCCCAATTCCCATGTGTAATCGTGCCTACCAAGCAGTCAACTAATGTAACATATTATTAAAAACATAAAACGTTGAGAAACCCAAATTCAACTGTGATTACCCTGAACATTCAGCCAATACAACCAATTAAAATATGACGGCCAATACAACCAACAATGCACTAACCTACAAGCAAATGAATAGAATTAATTAAAGCCTAAGGCTAAATATGCAACCTAAACTCTTACAACATAGAAACTCTTAAATTTTAAAAGCCACGTATTCGAAGGGAAAAAATACAATATAGAATATAAAATTCAACCCACGCATTCGACAAAAAATAAAAATAAAGAAGTCACTTTCTTCTAATGGTCAATGAGTACCGAATATATATATATGGTCGAAGAACCCTATTGGTCAAGAAAATCAATGAAAACCTACCAAGCAAACCTATTAAATTAAGTGTAATCAAATAGAAACAATTATGTATTTCCAGGGGTTTCATTTTGACTAGGTTATGAAGCGACAATGATGAAACCTTGTGTTGACAATGAGTGTTGTATTTCGAAGAGGTTTCATTTTGACTATTTGATGAAGCAACAATAATAATGCATTGAGTTGACAAAGAGATTAACTCTACAGACAATTGAAAACAACAAGTTTTTATAACCTACCATTGAATAAACTACAATTGAAAAAATGATTTAGGGTGGTCATAAAACCACAATATAGTAAATAAGCAACAGAGAACAACCAAAGAGAGTGGAGGAGACAACCAATTTGAAAAGAAAAAAAAAGAAAATAATAGGAAAGAAAATAAACTCAACTGAACATAACTTGCAACCACACAGATTTAAAAAAAAAAACCCAATTGAATAAAAATTCAACTCACTGAAAAAATAAAATCCAAGTGAATTGTCCAACACTGTAGAAATTTCAATAAATTAAACCCATAAAATGAAATTGTATTTATGAATTATGAAAAAACAATGTAAATATACATTGAAATTATAAACCGTATATCAAGTGAGATTAGGTCTATGCTTTGTAAAGATCATTTAAAGATTATATAACTCATGAGTACCATTGTCAAAGACAAGGAGATTGAAATCAATTCATGAAGACAAGTGAAAGCTATGGAGGCCAATACAAGCCAACAACAAGAAGTCAAGTAGAGTCAGCCCAATCAAAGAAAAATCCTCTATATGTGACTCAACACTTGAAATTCAAAATTTGAAGTTGGAGACATTTTCTCGTGAAAATGGAATGTTTTCTCATGTGACATGCCCAAACGAACAATTGCAAGTACTTTGTCACATGCACTAAGGAATATCTTTTGTTTGAAAAAGAGATATAGGCAATACAAACTTGACTTTGCCTTCTCCAATCTGTCTGTTGTTGAGATGTCGCCATCCGTCAATAGTCATTCTGAATCCAGTCATTGGAATTGCCCAGCGAATTTGACTTCATCTCTCTAGATGAGCTTATAAATAGCTTAAGACCATTATCTCAAACTATATTTCAAATCCCTCATAGCCATATATCAGTACCCTTATGGCATGCCTTTTGAGAAATCCATTCACCCACTCAACACTTTTATTTCTTGTGTTAGATCTCATGGTGTTCTAGGAAGAAACTTTTCTTCTCTACATAGTCTATTTTTTTTTTATCTAAAAATAATAGAGCAGTCACGAAGAAGAGTTGAAGGTGTTTTGTATTGGTACTCCTTTGGAGAGTTTTTAAGCCTTTCAACCATTTAATCTCATCTTGAAAATAAAGCTTCCATCTTCCATTGAGTGAGGGACTGAATGTAAAAGAGCTTATAGCCTATCTATCTAATAAACTAGTGTCACTAGTATATAGAAACTTTGAAGTGTTAGCTTGCCTAAACTCACCTTTATTCCACGAGAAGGTTTGTTTATAAGAGTAAGTATCAACCGGTGTGAAAGTGATATAACACTAGGTAATCAAGACTAGAGGTGTTGAATAATATCTTTTTGAAAATCAGTTTGTTCTTTAATAAAAACATTGCGGAAAAATATTTAAACATAAATGATCTCACCAACACTTCGGAGAATGACTCACCGCTATGTTAGTTTGACTTCATTTTAATTCAAACAACAGGTTTGCCAAAGATGAAGTTCAAGGCCTATGAAACTAGGCTAAAAACACTACAATAGAGTATGAAAGTTTTGAGCTTAACTCTAGGTGTCAAGAGTTGAGATCAAATAAGTTGATTTGAAATAGCTTTGAAAGTTTTTATTCTAGGATTGTTAAATAAAACCATTATTACGAGATTCTTGGCAAAGTATTCTTGACATCTTTTTATACAATTTAAATCTTACTAGTCTTACTTCATATATGCATTGATTTACAATTTTTCAAAGCAACATTATTTGATAAGTAGTGTTTTAATTAATTTCATTGACTTTTTATGTTTATAAGTTGTAAATTTTGAATGCAAATAAGACTCAACTTTGGTTAGATACAAGATCTGGTGCTCGTGCTCAGCATGGGCATTACCTTTTAATTTATATTAAATAAAACTTTATTTGTTGTTTTTATCAAAAATACTTCATTCCCTTTTAGTTGTACAAAATATGAATATAAAACGAACATTTATAAATTGTTTAATAAAAAATAAAAAACTTAGCAACGTACCTTGGTAAGAAAATGTATAATGTTTAGTAAACAAATGTGAGAATTGTAAATTAGTGTGTAGTACTATAAATGAGTGTGTCGAGTTCATGGCATAGTCAACCAAATAGACTAATCCTAATAACCAAAGCATATGAGTCCCATCACAATTACCAATGGAACAAAAAATCGTTTAAAAAACTGGTGAACAAAAACCAAATTAAGGAGATTGAGCATCCTATATCACAAAGGATGCGACTATTTGACACCACCATATCAGCTCAAGGACATCACCACCCCCTACTTTCTATCTAACACCACCATTCCATCTAATATCACCACCTACTTTTGGACACCACCAATATAAACCCAAAATTCAAAATTTTCTCCCCCCTCTCACCATCTATTCTCTCTCAGGAACAAAACCACAAACACACCGCCCCGCCGACGATCGTAGCGCCTCGCCCTCCCCACCAACCTGCCACACCTCTTCTCTCATACCTTATTCCTCACCTTTATTCCTCTTCTGCTTATCTCTTCTTCCTCATCCCCTATCTTCTTCTTCTTCTTCTTCTTCTTCTTCTTCTTCTTCTTCTTCTTCTTCTTCTTCTTCTTCGTTTCTTTTCCTATCTCCTAATTCTGATTTTCTCTTCTCAGGAACAACAATAGGAATGAAGCAGCCACCCTGCCATGTCGACCACACCGCCCTTGCCTTTTCCCCTATTATTTTCTTATATTCTCTATTTTTTTCTCTTTTCCCTCGCACATGCATCTGCGAGTGGGGAACCAATTCTCGCGGAGGTTTATGTGAGGGCAAAATAAAATATTAAAAAAAAAAAAAAAAAAAAAAACATTGGAGGATGTGCGATGCACGTCGTGAAATAAGTCTCACGATGTTATAGATCACGTAATGGTATCTGAGATCGTAATAGGTTGTTGCACGTCTTTAATGGTTATGTGAAAATTTTAAAAAATAACTTATGATACATCAAACCGTCCTCTGATCAACACCGTACATGTGTCATAATAATCTCGTAAACAAAACAAAGCATACCCGATTGCATGCTCCATCCAACGAGGCCCAAACAACATTAAACCCACTATTGGCAGATTCCAGAACGTTGGACTCGAATTGCAATGTGCCATTAAGCCCAAACGTCACATGGTCGAGCCAAATACTCGTAAGCCTTGATAAGGCAAGAGTAAGCCCTAATAAGGAAAGTATATGGGGGATCAACCCAAGACAGGCAGGCCAGCAGTACATCGGTTCCGACTAGGAAACAAATACTAGAATATAAGTTGGACAAGGAAACTTCCTTGCATGGACAACACTCAGAAAAAGAAACCTCTCCCGCAGATCTAGGAGCACAAAGTCTTGTTGGGAAACTTTCCCACATGGACAGATCCCAATTAAGAAATGATCTCCAGTAAGATCTCTTTCCCTAACCTATGCCACCAAAGGTTTAGCTGAACAAGGACTCTCACACTATGAAAGGGAGATAAGATCGATGAACTTGAGGTATGCAACATAAACCCAATTTATAGCTTAAGCCTCTCCTAAGCCTTATCTAACTTAAGCATCAAGGTGCCATCGGCCACCACACAGTGGTCCTTGGCTCACGTGTGCTACTTGTGCAGGTCTAGGTAAACAGCGAGGAAGGAGAGCAGGAATCAATATCATCAGTTTGACATCGTCTGTGGGGAATGACGGAGTTTCTAAGAAAATGCAGTAGCACCACCTTTTCCTGAGAACCAGAGAGATGGTGACAACAAAGTCTCGCAACAAGGGAAATGTTGCAGAACCCTCGAATGCTCAAACCAGCAGAGCACCGCCCGTTCCACCACCACCACGGGAGGAACCTCCTCAAACCCTCGCGCCGGTGGCGGCTGCAGCAGACCCAAGGGTGGGTCTACTTTCAACTCAGATGTAACAAATCGCAGAAACATTGGAGGCACTCCAACAACGAAATCCTCCACCTGTAGAAGGAGACCGTGAGCAACGAAAGGCCCAATCCCCAGAGAGTTTCAGATAGCATGTTCGGGAGAGACACGATGCCCCAGCAGTTTCTTAATGAACCAGATGAGGAGGAGCGACCAATAGAGACCCAACATCTAGAGCCGACATGCACATTTCACACAACCCCATCTGTAACGAGGCCACGAATTTGGATGTGTTGTTTAATCTCACGATCCCTTCGTTCATGGATCATATCATGGATGAACCACTGCCAAAAAAAATATACACCATCAAAACTGGAGTTTTATGGTGGGACAGGAGATCCGTCCGATCACTTCCGCCACTTCCAACACATTATGGCACTCAAGGAAGGGACTGATGCGATAATGTGCCAATCATTCCTTGCAAGCATGAAAACGTCAGCATTGACGTGGTTCCACAACCTTCCTCCAAGATCTATTGATTCATTTTGGACGTTGGCATTGACGCTCCTCATAGACTTCGTGGGCAGCCAACGGCTCAGGAAGGGCCCGCATTATCTAATGACCCTAAAGGAAGAACAGAACGAGACCTTGAGAGAGTACGTTACTCATTTTAACGATGGCTTGACCCTCATCGACAAATGTAATGATGACACCGCCGTCATGACTTTCACTTCGGGTTTGAGAAGAGGCAAGTTCTATGATTTACTTACCCTTGACCCCAACCAATATGATAGACTTTCTCAAAGATGCCCGGAGATACATCACTCTGGACGAAATGCTAGCCGCCATGAGAGGAGCGGAGTCAGAGAAGAAACACTTTGTCCCCAAGGACAAGAAAAAGGAAAATAAGAAAGAGGACGATGATGGGAACAAGAGGAAGCGCACAGACATCAATCGATTCGGGCTACTCAAGGCAGGATAAGGTCTCTAATTATGTCGGGTCCAAGTTTATCACTCCTCTCAATACCAGTATGTCTGACATCTTTGATTCCATCAAGGATTGGAAAGAGCTGAAGTGGCCGCCTAAGTAGCGAGGAGACACTGCTTAGGGCGACAACAACAAATATTGGGCCTACCACAAGGAAGGCAGACATGATACCGAGGATTGCAGAAACCTTAGAGGAGAAGTCGAGTACTGGATCAGGAAAGGCAAGTCAAGGAGTTCCTAAGCTCGGACAGGAGGCATGGTCGAGCAAAGGAAAAAACAGACAATGTTAAGGAGATTGAAAAAGGAACTTCTGGCATCATTTATGTCCTCCACGGGATCGGTTCCAAAGGGGAACAATCTAACAGGTTTGCAAAAAGACACTGACGTTTACGGAAAGGGATTTCCAGAGGGTACATTCTCCTCACAATACCGCCCTGGTCATCTTCGTCATTGTTGCTAAATAGGAGGTTAAGAAGGCCTTAGTGGACACAGGAAGCTCACTCAATGTCATGTTCCTCAGTGCATTTCGCAACATTCAACTACAAGATAAAAACTTACCTCCGCCACCCACTCCATGGTCGGATTCAGCGGAGAGAAGTACTTCCCCATCGGGAATATCAATCTAATTGTGGTAGCATGAGAACCACAATTATGGAAGTACCTTGTCCAAGAGTTCATGGTGGTTAACGCTCCGTCCACCTACAACATTATTCTGGGAAGGTCGTGGCTTCATCATATGGAAGCAATGGTCTCCACTCTGCACCAATGCATAAAATATACAACCAAACAGACCCAAGGAACATCCCAGGAGATCAACCTACAGTAAGAGATTGCCATTATGCAGCCTTGAAACAACTGAATTGTTGCCAATTGTAGCTTGGACCCACAAAACCAACATGTCAGGCTCCATGCCTAGACAATAGAAGAAAATCACTCTATGAGGGCGGAAGAGCCCCGATAATAAAATTGCAGGTATGCGGAGAGCTAGAAGTCAGAACTAGCAGCGCAGTTTAGACTAATAAAGAGCTAAATAACGATACTTTAGCAAACGAGCACCTACTCCAAGAGTTGTTAATTAGCAAGGAACTGCCCACCAGCATGAAGTCTCCTATTCAGTAACTTTGCTCACTTAAAAAAAACTTTGCTAGAGGGACCACACAATCCGAGCCAGAACCATTTGCGCCCCCTTCAGGGACGGATTAGCTTAGTCCCTGCCCGGAGTAAAATTATTTGTTGTTTTGATTTCGTTTTTGTTTTCTATTTTTCATTTCATTTTAGAAGAATTGTTCGTACAAGGGTAGAGACTCCGATCTGCTAATCCGCCTCAAGAAGAGAAGGTGAGGAAAGTAAAGTATCTGCAACAGAAGACAAAGGAAAGCACTCAATTCATTGTTTCATCGAATCACCCTACAAAGATGATTTGAAAGTAACAAGTAAAGTACTTGAAGAAGGCTACGAGTACTCCATCGATTTTTTGCTCCGCCAATCTGCCTCATAAAGAGGAACATAAGGAAGCAATAGAAAGCTATCGTCAAAGTCACAATGTTGCCAAATGAGGATGCCTCTCAAATGTGTAATGCTTGGGGTGACACAGAGATACCACCCCAGGGACAAGAGTCACGATCTCCAACGCTCCCATCAACCATCTGCAAGGACCATACTCCGAGTGAAAGAGTGTTTGAGCACCGAACGATGGAAGACAAACCTGGCACTCGAAAAGAAGTTTGTAACTCTTCTTCGCAATATAAAAAGATATTACAAGATCTCATGGGATCAATCAGATGCCCACCTAGATCAGGTGGCACCGCATAATAGCAAGTCTTATCAAGACTCATCAGCGCAAATGTCAGAACATTCGAGGACTTCAGTGAAAGAGATCTTCTCTCAGCCTTTGGAAAACCCAAAGCAAACTCTTTGGTAAGAAGCATTTGATTAACATGCTCTACTATTCTCATTGCAGTGCCTGAACGCAGAATAGCCAGCCTATATATAGGCGAGATGGTTTACGAAGCAACGTTAGCAAACAATTACTTCAGCATTAAATGTCGTCTGACAAATCGGGAAAACGACGGTTCCAATTGCAACTGCACAAGTCCACATCTTTCGAATTAATGACCCTGCAAGCAGCCCCATTAACTGGAGGATAAATCGATACTGAATCGTCTCACAATATACGTCGCATCCCTGGCACCCTGATCCACAAAGATTTTTTCTAATTGGGCCCTTCCACTAATGGGCCCAAGCTTATGGTCTGCCAGATCCGGCCCAGCACATGCAAAGGAAAAAACAACAAAGACCCTGAGCGCCTACAGAATAAGGAGCGTGCCTATAGAGTATTATCATTAAATCCAAGTCATCAACTCAATTATTATTCTGCTACTGTTCATTAAAACCGGTCAATCAATTATTAGTTTGATAAATCGATCCGATTCAGGAATCAGACTGCTAAGTGAGCTAAGTAAATTAGGACACCCAAGTCAAACTTAAACGCCAAAAATCTTATTTTGACCAAAGCTTAGTCAGCTCTAACTGATTAATAGCTTCTGGTCCTCTAACACCTAGCCCGCCAAAAGCCGACGATGATGGCTTAGAAAGTGGGAGCTTAGTCATCGTTTGTAATACTTGATCGTGATGGCTCGCCAAGGACCATTGTCCAACTAGATAATGGTTGCTGAACTCAACCAAAGCTTAATCGGTTTCGACCTATGATGATAGCTTATGGTATGCTTTAACGCCCAATTCGTTAAACTAAACAGGTGTCAACGGTTTAAAGAGTGGCAGTTTAGTCAGCGCTCTGATGCCTGATTGAGATGGCTTGCCAGGGATCATTGTCCAAACATGGGTAATAGAGACCAGACCTGACCAAAGCTTAGTCGATGACGATCGCTTCTAGTCTGCTTGAAGCTTAGTCCGTAAATAATGAATTTCAACGGCTTAGAAAGTGGGAGTTTAGTTAGCATTCTCGACGTATGATTAAGATGGCTTGCCAGGGGTCACTACTCATACGCAGACAGTGATCGCTAACCCCGACCAAAGCTTAGTCAATGGTCGCTGATGACGATGGTTGTGGTCTACTCGAAGCCTAGTTCGCTGCTCGTGGATTGCGATGGCCTAGAAAGTGGGAGCTTAGTCAGTGCTCATGTAGTCTGGTGAAGACGACTTGCTAGGGATCATTGGCCAACTACAGACAATGATCGCCAGACCCCACCAAAGTTTAGTCAAAACGACTGACGATGATAACTTCTGGCTTGCTCCAATTCCTAGTCCGCCATGAACGGATCAAGACTACACCATAAATGGCAATTTGTAACACACTAGCTTTGTTACTAAAAAATTTTGTAACACCACAAAAATCTTACAAATCATGGCATTACAAATATTAGTAACACATCGATGTGTTACAACCTTCAAATTTCGTAACATCTCCACTGTTATAAATTTTTTGTAACACATTGTAGTATGTTACAATGTTCAAATATTAGCAGCATTTCCTTGTGTTACAATTTTTATTTTTTTTATTTTTTATTTTTTATTTTTTATTTTTTATTTTTTATTTTTTATTTTTTTATTTTTATTTTTTATTTTTTATTTTTTATTTTTTATTTTTTATTTTTTATTTTTCATTTTTTATTTTTTATTTTTTATTTTTTATTTTTTATTTTTTATTTTTTTAAATACCACTAATCCCTGATAAGTCAACTTGAACTGAATATGTTATCTCAATCTATTTCCCTTACAGATCAATATTGTCAAAGATTTCTCAATCAACAAGTGCAACAAAACTGAGAATAGTAAGTAAAGTGAAACAAAAACATTTTAGAGCAAAGCTTATCAGTACTCAAGAGTATTTCGAATCTTAATCCATGCAACTGGTTTATAATTTGTCTTTTGCAAGTATATTGTTGTTGCAAATTGGTTGATCACTGTGTTATAAGTTTATGATGATTCAAATCACATTGCTTCCAACTCTATAGTAAAACAAGATATTTCGTATTGTTTACAAAAAAGTGTGAACTTGAGGAAGCAGCTAAAGCATATGATGATCTAGACAAAGGTGGTAATGTTGGGCGAGCTGTTGTCGAGATTATGTAATTCGTCCTTTCTGAAGAGTATTGAATGCCAGGGCTGGAGGAACCAATATTCTGAATCTCCTGCAGATTAAAGAATTTCACCATGAGGTCTGTTTAGGATCTGTAATATTTCAAGTTTAAATTGAGGAAATGTGTTAATAAGCAGTAAAACTAAACCCTCAGTGTATTAACAGTTCCAAGATATGGTCTCATTAATATAACATCTAACAGAAGTCCACTGAAGGTTGTGTTCAGTTTAGCTCAAGTTATAAGATACTCTTTCAGACAGTAGGACATTTGTAACTTGTTACACACATGTTCACATGATTAGCCTAAATGATGTCATCTTTCAGAAAAATGAGGTTGCAGAGGAAATATTCTTAGAACATACTCTGATTTTGTTCACCAAGCTACAAGGATGAAAACATGTTATTGCATGAATCAAATTTCATGTAAGCGACCACTACTAGCTCGTATGCATTGCCTGCCAAAGAAGATGCATCATTTTTAAGAGAGGTCTGATTTTGAAGGAGTCTAGAAACATTATGTCAAAAATATAAAAACAAATCTCTAGAAGCATGCAAGCTTCCATAAGTTACTCACCTAATCGAACTTCAGAAGAAATGAGGTTGTTCACCTAATTGCATAATACTAACAGATTCCTACAATTTGAAAACATATGAAAATCAAAAGGTTGTTCATCTCCAAAGTATATGAAAATATGTGGTGAACTCACCTGTAACTTTTCAAGGCGTTGTAAGGCATTCATGATTAGAAGTTCCTAATAGTTAGCTTGATGCAATGATGTGATAAACTGTGTTTGAGGTATGTAAAACCTACATCATTTCGGCCAAAGAACATTTGATTATTCAAATTATCAAGCTAATCCTAAATTCAAGATTACATACTTGACTACTGAGTATTGCACATGTATCATTATCTCTTTCTAAACTAAGGACATTGGCTTTATAAAAGCTGTCAAACTGTTTATTTCAAAACTTGACATGTCAGGAAAAATTTTGACATGCTGAAATCTTGAATGCGGCATATTTCATCAGTTGGTGCTGTTATAGCTCCTGTACTTATCTGCAATTAGTGCCTAGAAATATCTCCTTGGAATACCATTGTTTATTTTCGACAATGACCAATTAAGAAAGCCAAAGTAAGTTCCATAATCAATAGTTATCCCATTCAAGTTTCCAGAATGACAAAAGAAAAATGAAAATCAAAGTAACTCACCTAATCGAACTTTAGAAGGTGCTTGTTCCAGACTAGGTATGAGCCTATTTCAATTTCTTGTATTGTCATTTTTTCATTTTGGGGAGCTTTATACAAGCAAGCCTCGCCAATCATAACCTCGTCCAATAGTACATTCGCCTCATGTGCTTGTAGCACCCGAAAATGACACATTCTACTAAATGAATCAGTAACAACTTTCTCGTGCACAACTTCATTGCCATCAAAGTCTAACAATTTGCATAGAGATAAGTTCTCTTGCTGAGGGGTGTTTGCAACTGAACTTGAGGAATTCGACCCACCTTTATTCACCGACTTACTTATATTTTGGGTCTTCTCCAAGTGTGCTTGAACCAAGATCTAAAATACACAAAACAATGTGAGAAACCATTAGGATCTTATTTAACTCACTAATCAAAATGGGAGGCAACAACAATACTAATGGAAAACTCACATTCAATGCCTGGTTGCAATCAGTCAACTCATTCTGAAAACCATCCAATTGAGTCTCGACCCTTGATGTGTTCAAAATAACATTGTAAGAAAATAACATTTGGTAAATATAATGTTTACGTATTATATAAACTTCAACAAACTTACTTTATATATTCATCAGCTTCATCATAGTGCTTCAAAACCCATTTACGTACTTGTGCGAATTGTAAATGTGTTAAGGTGATTTCCTTGCCATATAACAAAGGCCCTTCATCGGTATACTCATCTTCTTCATCTATGAAAGTTTCATGAGTGCCTTTGTGAGTTCCTAAGGCTAGATTTTCCATATATTCTATGCACCAAAGAATGGATTCATCTAATATATATGCCTCCGCAATGGACCCTTCAACATATCTCTTATTACCTGATTTGTCCTTATACCGCTTCATCAACCTATTTCAAACCACAAAAATGTTAATGAATTATTGCCATACATTGAAGTTATATAATTTCTAAGAGAAAAAAATCATCGTTCAAAGGGATACATCCACCAAAATCTGACTAGTCCGAAATGCAACGCTTCATCAGCTAGATGCAACATGAGATGAATGTTGATATCAAAAAAGGACGGAGGGAAATACTTTTCCAATATGCACATTTCTTTTATCAAACTTGTTCTGGCTGCAATAAGTTCTTTGTGTTTTGGAAATGCATGTTGAACGAGCACCGGCAACAAGTATTCCATAATCACATGATAGTCATGAGACTTCATTGATTTCAAACTAGGAGGTTCAACGGTGACATTATTGCTCGAGTTTGAGGAAAACTTCGAAGGCAGCTTCAAGTCCATCGGAATTCAGTAGAATTGTTTCTTTTCTTCTTTACTCAAGGAAAATGGTGCTTTTGAAATTACCACCTTTCCAGTGACTTCATCTTCCTTCAACCACAACTTCTTGTGAATCTGCATGACCTCCATATCCTTACGAGCATTTATCCCATCTTTTGTTTTTTCTTTAACATCTAATATAGTATTTATTAGATGTTCTGCAACATTTTTTACAATGTGCATAACGTCTAAATTGTGTTTAACTCTATATTCTTTCTAGTATGGCAAATAAAAAAAGATCGACCTTTTATACCATGCCCTATTTTGTTCATCTTCCTCATCATCATCTATTTTCTTGTGCTTCTTACCAGACCGCTTTGGAAATTTATACTTGCTAGGTATGTACTTGAGACAGGCCACCTTTTGTTCCACCTCTGAACCAGATAATTGTCTTGGAGGCCTTTCCATGTTCAACATGTTTAAAATTGTGCTTATCCTCCCTAAGTTTGTGATTTGTTGGAAGGAATCTCCGACAACCTAAGTAGCATATCTTCTTACTATGTTGAAGATTGATGGATTCAATCTCCTCCGCGCAAATAGGACAAGCAAAGTAACCATGTGTTGTACAACCCGATAAATTTCCATATGCAGGAAAGTCGTGAATCAACCATAATAGCATAGCTTTCAATGTGACATCACGTTTGGTGTATGAGTTAAAAACTGACACTCCAACATTCCACAACTGTTTTAACTCGTCTATCAAGGGTTGAAGGAAAACATCAATATCTTGCCTTGGAGCCCTTCGCTCAAGTATCAACAAAGACAACATGGAAAACTCCCTTTTCATGCACGTTGAAGGTGGAAGATTATAGGGAACTATGATCATTGGCCAACAACTGAACACATTGCTTTGAATACCGAAATGGGTTAAATCCATTCGATGCTAACCCAAGCCTGACACTATACTCTTCTTCAGCAAACTGAGGCAATTTACGATTTACCATACTCCATGACGATGAATCAATTTGATGATGCATAATATCTAACGAAGATTTTGCTCGACTAAGCCAAGTCTTTTGATGCGCTATCCACGGTTCGGAATACAATCTTTTGAGCCTTGAAATAAGAGAGAAATGTCTTAACATGAGCATTGGCTCTTTTGGGCAATTTACGATTTACCATACTCCATGACGATGAATCAATTTGATGATGCATAATATCTAACGAAGATTTTGCTCGACTATGCCAAGTCTTTTGATGCGCTATCCACGGTTCGGAATACAATCTTTTGAGCCTCGAAATAAGAGAGAAATGTCTTAACATGAGCATTGGCTCTTTCGTGGCCTTAAGTTTTTTTTACCATTGTTTATGGATGCTTTATATCTTGGTGTTCCACATACGGGACATTTCTCTCTATGTGCATGTTCCTTCCAATACAAAATGTAATGATTATAGCACGCATGATAGGACTTATGATTCATCCCCAACCCTTTAATTAATTTCTTCATCTCAGGGTACTTTTCTGGCAACGTGTTACCTTTTGGCAACAGTCTTTTGAACAACTTCAAGAGTTCAGTCATGCTATTGCGCGACCAACCAAATTGCGACTTTAAGTTATGCAATTCGACAACAGCACATAACGTTGACACATTATTTGGACATGAAGGATAAAGTGGTTCCTTTGCTTTATCTTTTAGAGACTTGTAGCTACAATCCATAGGGATTTGGAAATCAATAGGAACCTCAGAAGTTCCTCCTGCATCGTTGTCAATTCTAACATCACTACTTGCCCCTTGGTGCACTCCATAAACATCATCAACAAGTGTTGCCATCCCAAATACTTCTGAATCATCATTTTCCTCAACATGCTTTGGGCTTGAAAATTGTTTATGTTCTATCATTTCCTTCTCACCATGAAAAATCCTAGAAGTATAAGATTGATCTATGCCATGCTGAAGTAAATGAAATTGGATTGTTTTCAAGTCCCAGTTCACCTTCCCATTTTGACACACTTTACATGGGCAAGGAAATAGTTCATGTCCACCACCATTCTCCTTAACAAAATTGAGAAAGTCAAGGACTCCCTCACTATATATTGGACTTCTTCTATCTTCTTCTTTCATCCACTCTTTGCTATTTGGCAACGACATTCTAAAAAAAAAATATTACTAACAATAATCGCATTACAATAATAAAAACGGAATCATTATATTTAATTGAAAATTTAAAATATTCTAGTGTTACATTGTATTTTAATTCAAATATTCTAGTGTTAGAACTTGATAAAATGGGATTCAGTCTACTACTTTTGAATTGGATTCGTTCAAAATTCCTACAGCTCACCCCAATGTTGAATTGTAGATCAAGTAACTATGGCAAGTCTAACAAAGACTAGACCTTGAGCAAAGACAGGGACAGGGACAGGAAAATAGAGTAGGTACATTGCAATGCCTTGTAGAAGAATTAGAAATATGATTAAGGAAGCTAATCTTTATGCCTATAACTAATTAAATATAAATCATCAAGGCAATCTAATTGATTAAATATATATGATCCATCGTTCAATCCCAAGTTAGACAGGTTGCAAGCAAACCAACAACTGAAATGGAACTAACTCGACCAAAAGTGAAAGATATATTTATCATGTCCTAGCTTGCCAGCTTGAGGAAAATTAATTAGAAGAGACGTAGACGTACTGCTGGCTGATATGTAACACTAGCACTGAAACACGATGACCATAGTCCATTGTGCGGTAAAAGATTCTCTGTATTTGATCCATAGGATGGACCGATGTATACATTTTAATATGATGTATATGTAATCTAATATATCTAAAATATGAGGAGAAAGTGAGTGAGACCTGAAGGAGACCTACCAGAGAGAAACAAAAGCTAGGATTGAGGACTGGATGAGTAAGTTGTTAAGCAGTCACATTTGTTGATTCAGAAAAACAAGAAATGGTTGAATAGAAAACAAGAAATATTGCCTAGTAAGCCGGCAACCCATCGT
This sequence comes from Berberis vulgaris, assembly GCA_963556465.1. Classification (NCBI taxonomy): domain Eukaryota; kingdom Viridiplantae; phylum Streptophyta; class Magnoliopsida; order Ranunculales; family Berberidaceae; genus Berberis; species Berberis vulgaris. The sequence continues at coordinate 48,518,482 of OY747131.1, read as the reverse complement.
AATCAAGACCCAACAATCTTACCAGATCGAATAGCAAAAGCAAGAAAACTATACAAGTCGTCGCCATCATCATCAAAGTATAGTGTAGTAATAGTGTAATACTACAACACTATACTACAGAGTTGAGACGAAGAAATGATCAAGACGAGTAAGCAAAGACAAGTACTCCAAACCACCTGCCAACCTGGACTTGGACATGGACTACAATGTAACACTATAATATATTGAATTATATTTGAAATATTTTTAAATTTTCAATTGTATATAATGATTCTGTTTTAAATATTCTAGTGTTACATTGTATTCCTTTCACAATGAAAAATATATTAATCATGCAATATTATTATTCTACATTTGAATTCAAAAAGATAAACTAATACTATTATGATGAAGTAGCCATAGCAAAGAAAAAGAAATCGTATAAGATCGAAGGAATACCTGGCGAGAAGAGAGAAACTCAATTTTCACAAACAAATGGTGAGCGAAATATTAAACAACGTTCTCTTCAATTGGATTTGTAATGAACATGGTCAAATCAACACCTTCTTCTACTAGATTTGCAATAAACAAGATCAAATCAGTGAAATTTACAGATAAAATGATAAGAACCAAAAATTCCATCACCAAATCACAATCCTTGGTACTCGAATTCAAGCCGAACCAGCAAAACAAACATTATAATTGATTAAAACTTTTAATAACTTTTCATGGCAACCCAATTGATGTACAATTTCGATGCATAACCCAATTTGGTGATCTGGAAGAAAACACCAAGATCTGAATTCATAAGAATCAGATCACACCATAAAATCACCAAGAAGTCCCAAATTCTAAATTAATCAAACAAATAGTCTACAATTTATTTGAATTATAACATAATCGTCTAAAATCTGGACTGAAAACCTAGCAACTTGAACAAAACCTAATGCGCTTTACGATCATGCGAACAAGAAGGATTGAATGACTTACTACTCCAGATTCATGAGTCTCTATATCGATTGGATCGATCGAATGAACGGCAGCGAAGCGAAAGGTTGAAAACAAAGCCGGACAGAAGACCTCTCTGGTTTCTCCTGCAGAAATTCTACACAAAATCGAAGAATAAGATGCTTATAATGCTATCACCTTCTGCTGAATACAAGAGGGAGAGTTCAATCAAATAGTAGCTATGAATCATGGTGAGAAAAGACAATAGAGAGAATTCGATGGACTGAACTGAATAAGACAAACGAAGTGAAAAAGGAAATTGTAGACAAGAGAGAGAGCCCCAAGATTTAGGTTCATCCAAAAGTAGATAAAATAAGCTAGAAAAGATAACAAAAGGAAGAAACTCGCCTGAACTGAGATCTGAATATGATATAATCAATAGATCTGACGAATTCAGCAACTGAAACGTATTGAAATGTAAGATTTTGAGCAGAAATCAAACAAAGCTAAAAAGTATTGAATCAAAACATACTTTATAATCAAGAGTTAGGGTTTACTCCAGAGATAACACGATCAAAGAAGACGATTGGAGAAGATGAAAGACTTGATTTGAAGACTGATTGGAGAAGAACGATTTGAGAAGACGAAGTGAGATGAGATTGGTAAAGATGAGAACACTAGGAGAAGTTCGAATCAACTTTTTTCGGGTTTTCCTAAACCTTAAACCCTAAACCCTAAACCATTTGGGATTTGGTTTTGCGAAACAAAGAGAATGGGGAGAGATGAGAGAGAGCTCGAGAGATCTGAAATCGATCTTTAATTTTGAAATTTTTTTATTAAATAACTTGCCATAATTTTGTAATACAAGTTTATGTTGCAAAGCTTGCAACATGATCATGAGTTACAAACTAATGTTGGAAATAATCTATTTTGGTGTAGTAAAATAATAATAAAATTATTATTTTTAAAATTATTACTAGTAACTTAAGTCAATAATTAGTAACATCTTTTTGGGGTTATAAGACTTGTAACACAATGAAGAGTTACAACTTAAAAATATTGATGTTACTAATTACCCATTTTGGTGTAGTGCAAGATGGGTTGGAAAGTGAGAGTCTAGTCAGTGCCCTCGACTCCTGATCAAGATGGCTTGCCAGGGACAACCATGGTCACTAAAACTTGACCCCGGTTTAGTCTGTTATAACTGGCGATAACAACCCCCGATCCAATTAAGCCCATTCTACGAATAGCAAGTAAATACAAGTCGAAAGTCCGGTCAGAATTCTGGAAACTCAACCCAGACGACTCACAAGGATTATTGTCCAATCATCTACAATGATGCACGCGATGGGACCACAGTCTGACTAATTCGGTTATAACAACAACAACAATTGTTGGTTCAACAGACAGCCAAGCCGCCAAACAGAGGGTGAATTACACTCCCCGATCTTTAAAAGGAAGTCTGTGAAGAATTGCATAAACTATTGCAACACAAGAAGCCAGAACTCTCAATAGCGGATCAAATACGAAGCTTCCTAGCCTAGCAGAGCCTCTCATCTGAAAATAATGTCGAAACAAGACAAAGCAGGCAAAATTTAGCAGAAAATGCAAAGGAAAACAGACATGTGCAAAGTACTATTCATTTGCAAATCGAAAAGAAAATACAAGATTCACCCCTCATCAGGAGGACAGTCAGATACAACATAACCAGACTTAGAAGGGGAAGAAGCAGGAGACACATCTGTCGGTGCTGCCTATTGATTCCCCTCATTCGGGTTGCCTTATTCTTCGAACGAATCGGAGGCCACTCCAAACTCTGCATATGCATTCTCTTTATAATAGAAGAGATCCCAGTCGGGATGCTTCTCCTTCATCAAATGCAACAGCTCCAACCTTCCATGCATGACTCTGTTGAACTCAAACGTGACTTGGGCCTTGAGAAGCTTCTCCTCGCAAACTCTTGACTCGGCAAGTTCTTGATCTAGCCACTATAGTTTGCCCGACAGCAAGCAAGTCGTGGACTGCTTGACACTCAGCTTATCATTAACGATACTCAGTTCATTCCGCGCCAGAAGAAACTGCTATTTAGCAGTCTGCACACTCTTGACATTAAAATCAACGTCGGCCTCCAACTGTTGACATCGAACAGTCCATTTAGACTCCTTCATCCTCTCAGCATGCAGAGCTTGCAGTTCAGCATGCACTCCAACCACACTCTCACGAGAAGTTGCAAGTCACAACGGATTCTAGAACCAATCCCTCATGGACAGTGCCCCCGCCAAATCGAACTCAAGCACTTCCAAGCAAACCTTCTGAGCCTCCGACCTAATGGACCAGGACTCCGCTATAGTATCTGAGAAAGCTTCAAGTTGCTTCCTCAAATACTCAATCTCGTTGAGAGCGTTAGAGTATGCGCTCCATACTATACACTCTCTCACAAGCTGCCTCAACTTCAATTCCAACCGTGGCCACCTGATCCAGGTACGACATCCCCAATACGAGATGTTTCTGCAAAAATATCCATACGCTCTCCCAGCGTCTCTCCCATTGGCTCCGGAGCACAATTTGCCAGCCAATCATTCCACCTGCTAATATACTTCATCGAAACATAAGAGATATCAACCTTTTGATGCCAAGCTTGGTTGTTCATCCTTACTATGTCTGGAGCAAACAGACTGACCTAAGCATATGGATGAAGCTCATACAAAACCGAAATCGCCCTAGCACCGCCCTTGGCCATCTTCACTGCATCAGATCCCTCATCAACAACCTTCCCTTTGCCCACAACAATCGGTTGGAATGATTGGGGAAGAGGGAAGCGACTTATTCTTTGGACTTGTCGTCAAATCAATATGAGGACGGGAATGAGATGGAGAATAGTGCGAGCGATGAAAATGGGACCCTTCACCATGGCGTCAACGATCGGACGACTCTTCAACGGGTTTATGATCCATATAAAGGTGGAGCTCAAAGATACTTATTGAAAATGGGACGACCAGACGAAGTTTCCATGCCCGCCTGCAGTAGCATTTTATTTAGAAACTCTGCCTGCTTGGTGCTCAGTTTGGTTACATCCTCCACGCCCACCATTTGCAGATACTCTCTCTCCAAGTCAGAAAGGGAGATAGGGGCCATGGCCTGAGCATCACGCCCATAAGAAACAACAGTCTCATCCAACACTTGCCCGAAAACATCACGTCCTTCGGACGTAGCCAAACACTTGCGAATAGATCTAGGAAAAACACGAGACCTCTTCAGATGCACAGGAGAAAGAAGCGCCTCATATATTTATGCCTCCTCGAAGGGTTTGGAACCTTGATCTTGGGAAGTTTTCTCTTCCTTGAAGCAGACACACCTTCGGGCTTTGGCTTTTTTACCCGAAAAAGAGTAGGAACCACAAATTGATCCTAAATAACAATTTGAGGATGTATCTTTCAAATGAATTTTTCATTGAATATCCCAATCGAAGTTTCTAACATCGTCCAATATCATTTACGTCTAAAGACATACCACATTCTCAAATCTTTTAAGTGGTGAGTCCAATATCATTTACGTCTAAAGACATACCACATTTTCAAAGGATGTTGATTTTTTTGCCTACAAAGATGAACAACAGTGAACCAAAGGCCACCCTTGTGGCGGCCAAAGGCACTCCGATGGTAAAGTCAAGTGCTTGAACAGAGATGGAGGTAGACCAAAAAAATTAGGGTTGCATGTATGTACCTTTATCCTCCATTTTGTTCACCTTATATAGTGAGTGTTTGACTCCTTTATGACTCGACCGTTAAGGGCGTGATGGAAGGAGGAAATCTTGCTTAGAATCTTACCTGTCCATGACTGAGTCTTTTTTGGCACTTGCCTCTCTTTGGGACTCAATACTTGATTGGACCAAGAGGCGTGCAATTGGACCTTGGGCTTGCTATAGTCTAGAGGTCTGTATTTGGGCTGTACTGTCTCGGACCAAACTCCAACAACATTCGCACCACTTTGGGTTCGCATAATATGGGCTTGGGTGTCTGACTTAGGGGTTGAATCATAATTAGCTTGGGCCTGAGTTGGACCTGGTTTGGGCCTATCTTAGACTAGACTATGGCCATTTTGCATTAGGGGTTTACCAGTGTCACGTGCTTGGCGCTAATTGGGTGATTGTTTTGATGTCTCATCAGTTACTCCTTTAGTTAGTGCGGTTGCATACGAGGCCACTAACTTGTGCATGGGGGTCGTGTGATGCCATGATGGCATATTTTGGTGCCTTTTCGGCTTCTACGCTTCAATTAATCTATATGCAGCGATTGGGTGATTACTTCTCTCACACATCAAGCCTATATAAGCCAATGTTGGGGGAGTTTGATCTTTTTACTTTGCAAAGCTTTTTGCTATTATTATTCTCAAACTTTTCAATCTGATCTAGCATGAGCCTTCACCTTCTCCTATCATGTCTGCACGGATTCATTTTGCCTGTGAGCAACATGCAACTTGGCTTTACTTTTTAAGGAGTTGTTGATGATGGAAGAGGACTTGGTCGATCTTTGCAGACAATTCCAGATTACTAGTGACCTGAGGTTGTCACTCCTTGTTAAAGGTGAGTGTTCAATTATCCTGATAGAGGGGTATGTCTGTCTGTACAAGGCCATGTTCAAAGTCAGTATGTGTTTCCTCGTCCATGACGCCATTTGGCATTTTCTGTCGTACCAAGGCATTGCCCTAGCCCAGATGGCGCCGAATGGGTAGAGGATCCTGATTGCTACTCTGATCAGGGCAAATGATGTAGGGCTCCAAGTGTCGACCAAATTGTTGCATTTGCTAACTTCCATCAGGATAAATTAGCATGGGGCCTGCTAGCTGAAGAAGCTCCCTTGTCTGGACAATTTTCTAGACAACTCTAAGAATTGGCAGAACCACTACTTCTTTGAAGTCTGGGTACTTCAGTTATGGTGGTCAGTTAATCATCCGCAGCTTCGGGGATCTCTGTAAGTTCCTTGTATTCCTTTTGCTTTTTATTTAGTATCTATTGTTGTCTGACTTGTCGATTGTTCCCAATCAGAGGGCAGAACCCTGTTTTCTTTTCTCCTGAAGAGGAGAAAATCAAAATTGACTTCCTTGTTTTGCCACATATGCCCATTTTGGACGTTCTCAAACCGAATAACATCAGGCGGATCAACTTGTTTTCCAGTGAAACTGGTAGTATGGGGAAGCTTTAACCGCTCCTGTTAGCTCTTCTTCTAGGACTAGTGTCCAAGCATCCCGGACCGCAGAAGAAGAAAGTGCGAGGATGCCTAGCCATCAAAGAGAAAGGCTTTGGAGGGACTGTTTTTTCCATCTCGCAAGTCCAAGAACATCAAGGTGGATGTTGTCCAGACTGCTCATCCTGCCTAGCAGACCACCCAGGAGAGGGAGCTTGTGGATCATTCCTTGGCCGTAGTTCCCATCCATGTGAACGAGAAGGTGACAACTGAGTCTGATAGTCCTTTTTTGTAGGCTCTAAAAGAGTTTGCTGAGCAGCCACTTCCTGCTCCTATGACCACTATGGAGGAGGATTTTTGTCTTTTTGTCAGGATAAAGGATCCCAGCAATATGAGTATGGAGCATGCTGATGTTGCATCAGGCCAACTTCTCTAGGCTACACTGAAAGCTTCTGCAGATCTAGTTGTAGAGCAGCTTGTCTTGGAGGATGTTGCTAATGGTTCATCTGCAGATCCGAATGCAAAAGCAGGGCAATTTTCCCTGGAGAGTGTTGCCCGTGATTAGTTTGTGGATTCGGAGGTCTGCAAGGAAGGGCCGAGTTCTTAGTCTTTGATGCATAAGGTTGATTCGCCGACTGATCCATTGCCCGAGTCCCCACCTTCTTGTCTAGACGACAAGAGATAGCAAGTCGTTGAGTTTCCTCCCTCTTCGGGAATTGCAAAAGGAAGAGCAGAACAAATCCTTGACCCCCAAGGTCCTCTATGTAATGCCAGTGTTTACTTTCGTGTTCTAGGCGCTATCCACCTTAGCTCTAGTGGCAAACATATGTGGCATCACAAGTTAGATATTATAACTAGTCTTATTCAGCATATGAAGAACTAGTTTTCTTAGCTGGTTGACCGAGCACCGTTGGCAGAGAGGACTATGGGTGATTACCTTGGTCAGGGTAAAAACACATGATGCTGCTAAATTAGCAATTTTCCTTTAGTCTGACTTATGTTATGTTTCATGCCATACTTATTGTTCATAACTTCGTATGTGTCTTCCTAACTTGGGATGGCAATGGGTTGGACTACCCGCCCTGCCAGGGTTCACAGATCTCTGAATCCGCCCCGAATAACCGATTAATTATTTTTGTTAAAACCGTCCCCGCCCCGTCACGGATGACAGATATCAGCCCCACCCCGCCCCATTAAATCCGTTTAAAAAAAATTCAATTGATCACCATATTTATAAATTTGTACAGAACATTGTGGTGTTTTTTTATTCTTTAACAAAATACAAGATATGAACTTTAGAAATCAAATTTTTGAATTTTTTATTGTGGTCAGGAGTGAAAGCAAAGGGTAACCATCTAATTACTGAGACCTTACCTCCTAATTTTTCAAACAGCATGACTAAATTTGCATCCTCTTTCCAGTATTAGGCAACTAACACGATATCTGAAAGACGTGTATTATTGTTTGATTGTCAGGTGGTAAGCGTAGATCTGGAACATGAACTGAGCATATGAATAACATGCCCAATGTAAATGAGGAATACGTTGAAGCCTTTAGAACAAAGTTATATGTAAAAATATGGAGTAAAGTTCAACGTCTTTTTCAGCCAAGGGGCAGTAACCAACAAAGAAAACTCTCCCCATCCTCCTCGCATCTTCTTCAAACCCCATCATACACTTACATGGTTGTGTGTAAAATGAGTTTCTCTGGCAAGTCTTATTTGTTCCTTCAGATGACCCATCCAAGTCCCATTCCATTCTAGATTGATGAAACCACTGTTTGTTGCATCAACATGGGTAGGAGTATCCCCTCTGCATTATCAAAAACATAAAAGTTAATACATTACCTAATAGGTTTCATTTTAGAAGGTAGATACTTGTTACTTGCAAATGTAAAAACTTACCTAGTTTCGCTGTTTTTAGCAACCAAGAGATCGTTCAAGAGCTTAACATCTTTGAGATCTCCATTGAGAGTTGAACCAAGGATGGCTGCCACACAAATGGTGTTCTCGTCGACCATCTCCACTGCTATCTCTGGGTCCATGACATAGTATCCCTCATTCAATTTCACTTCCTTGAGTTCCACCTTGAAATACCTTGCAAATTTCTCCCAGCACACCTATGTTACCATCATATGACAACATGTTGAGATGGAGGCATGAAGCAAACTTGAAACTTGAAAAATAACTTTTCAAAACAGAGCCAGCAAAACAGGCAAAGAGAGATAATGATTCCCACGTCCCACCACTCCCAAATCTTTCCTTCAATCCAACTCTACTTGGTTTCAAAAACTCCATTTTGCCAATCTCTCCGATTTCCCCCAAGGCCCCTTCATTTCATGTAATCTTTCGATCAAAGTGTCGAAATGTTTTGACACCCTTTTCACAGTGGTCCTCCCTTCTCTTCTTTTTTAAGCTCCAATGATGGAATGCCCAAGTTGCAAATGAGTCAACCCCAACACTTCTTTTTTATTATTGGCTTCTCCTCTGTTATAGAGAGGCGAAACATAGTGAGATCAAAAATAGAGTTTGAGTAAGAGATCAGGTTCTTCCTCTGTTACAAATTATATGGTTGCATGGTTAGGAAAAGGAGGTGCCTTGTAATAGAAGAGCTTGAATTCCTCTGATGTAATAGAAGAATTGTTTGGTCGGGAGAATGAGGTGCCTTGTGAATGGTGAGCTTTGTTCTTTGGTTGGGAGTTGATGATGAAGAAGAAGATGATGGATCTGTGATAGAAATGATGATGGATCTGTGATGAAGAAGATGATGATGACGGATCTGTGACGGAGAGGATGATGATGACGGATCTGTGATGGAGAAGATGATGACGAATCAGTGATGAAAAAGAAGATGATGATGACGAATCTGTGATGGAGAAGATGATGACGGATCTGTGATGGAGAAGAGAAGATGATGATGATGATGTTGGAGAGGATCTGTGATGAAGAAGAATCTAGGGTCTCTGTGACGGAGAGGAGAGGCGTGTGTTGTCTCTGTGACGGAGAGGCAATGAAATTTAAGGTATTTTAAAGTGTTGTTGAAGGGTATTTTAGTAATTCGCACGTATAAACGGATATTCGTGAGGCGGATATGGCCAAATCTGTATCCGCCCCGAATATTTGACGGATGTTGTTTGGATATCCGTGTTCACCCCAATATCCATGTAGGCATATCCAAAATCGCCACAAACGGGATCGGCAGGGCGGATATTCGTGAAAATCCGCCCCACTGTCATCCCTATTCCTAACTAGGGGATGACCCACTTGAGCTATGCTGGGATTGTGGGAACTGAAATGGAGATTGCACAAGATAGGGTGTACACCTTAGAGAGGATGTTTGCTTAGCAGCATTTAAAGCTCTCGGACGCTCTCTTCAAGGCGGATTCTCTGAAAAAGTAGTTGGTTGCCCAGCCCAATCAGGGAACTCAGCTTGGTGAGGCCCAAGAGAATCTAAGCAAAGCATTGGTTGCTCAATCAGTTTTGGAGGCTTAGTTGAAAGGAGTCCAGATGAGTCTAGGCGAGGCGATGTCTGCCCAATCCAATATGAGGACGGAGCTGAAAGAAGTTCAGGAGAGTCAGAACACGCCGGTGGTTGAGCAGACTGTGTTTGCTGACCGATTGACACCTACTCTGAGATTTACTATTGATGCTTAAAGTGCTCTACAAAGTGAACGTGCCGAGGCTATTCGTCATAGGAGTTTCCATGAGGCATCCCAAGTGCAGACTTTCCAGCTCATTCAGAAAATGGATTTTGAGCATGCAAGCCGAGTTGAGGCTAATTGTAGGCTGGAAGATTGTGAAAGCAATATGGGGGCGAATAAAGAGTTAACCAACTTGAAGTCGCAATGGAAGGCTAGAAAGAAAGACCTCATTGAGGCTGTTGATATTGCTCGGTTCAGTAAGGTTATCGCTGGAAGGCAAGAGTTGCTGGAATTTATTGAATAGTATTGTAAGGACTGGGACCTTTCTTCTTTCAGACATTTGGTCTTTGCTCACTTTTTAAGAAGCGGACAAGTCCTCATATTTTCTGCAAAGTGGCCCTAAAGCCAAACTGAGTATTGAAAAGTAACCCACCTACCCTGATGTTCCAGAGACTGCCACTGACCCTGATGTTCCAGATACTGCCACTAACCTCGACAATCTAGAGACCGCTACTGACCCTGACATTTCGGAGGCTGCCACTGATCCTATTTTGTGTTACTCTGCCACATGTGCAGAGTATTTAGAAAACTTTTATCAATGAGAGTTGTATTTTCCTCATCTCATGTTTGTCGCTTTCTCTGCACTTGCCATTTTGATTTATATTAAGTCTTGACAGTGGTGCTAACTTAATCTTAAAGAAGACTTAAGTAGGGAAGTTGTTTTTATCTGTATGGACTAAGCTTCTGTAATAGCATAAGCTTAACTCTTAAGAGAAGTTAAGTTGTGTAGTAATCATCTGCGGACTAGATTTCTGCAATAAATGAGCTCAATCCTTAAAAGGAGTTGAGCTTTGTATTTGCCCAATCAGACTAGACTTTTGTTACGGGTCTAACCCTGAATAGGAGTTAGGCTGTGGAGAAATCATCATTGTCCGAATGAACTATATTCTCTGCAATAAATGAGTTCAATCCTGAAGAGGAGTTGAGCTGTGGAAAATTCATTTTTGCCCAATCAAATTAGACTTCTGTAAAACATGATCTTAATCCTGAATAGGAGTTCAGTTGTGGAGAAGTCTTCTTTTCCAATCAGACTACACTTCTATAATGGGCCTAATCTTGAGTAGGAGTTATCTTATGGAGAATCATCCTTGTCATAATGGACTAGACTTTTGGAATACAGTGAGCTCAATCCTGAATAGGAGTTGAGTCGTTGAGAAGTCGTCTTTGTCCGAACGGACTAGACTTTTGCAATACAATGAGCTCAATCCTGAATAGGAGTTGAGTTGTGGAGAAGTCGTCTTTGTCCGAATGGACTAGACTTTTGCAATACACTGAGTTCAATCCTGAGTAGGAGTTTAGTTGTGGAGAAGTCATTTTTGCCCAATCGGACTAGACTTTTGTAATGGGCCTAATCCTGGATATGAGTTAGGTTGTGGAAAAATAATCTTTGTCCGAACAAACTAGATTTCTGTAATAAATGAGCTCAATCACGAAGAGGAGTTAAGCTGACGGACTAGGTCACTTATGCGGTAAGTTGTCATCATCCTGAATAGGACTAGACTTGGCAGTCGTGTGCCATATCGGTCCTTTAGATGGACTAGGTCACTTATGCAGCAAGTTGTCGTCATCCTGAATAGGATTAGACTTCGCCATTGTGTGCCATCTCGATCCTTTTAATGGATTATGTCACTTATATGGCGAGTTGTTGTCATCCTGAATAAGACTATACTCAGTCGTCGTGCACCATCATGGTTCTTTAGAAAGACTAGATCACTTGGATGCGGCGAGTTGTCACCTTGAATAGGACTAGACTTGGTCGTTGTGTGCCATCTCGGTCCTTTAGACGGACTAGGTCACTTATGCAGTGAGTTGTCGTCATTCTGAATATGACTAGACTCAGCTGATATGCACCATCTCGATCCTTTAGACGGACTAGGTCAGTAAGATGGGCAAGTTTTCATCATCCTAAATAGGACTAGACTAGGCTGTTGTGCGCCATTTTCGTCCTTTAGACAGACTAGGTCACTTATGCGACAAGTCGTCGTCATCTTGAATAGGACTAGACTCAGTCGTTGTGCACCATCTCAATATTCTAATTGGACTAGGCTTGCTCCTGCATGTAGAGTCGAATATAAATGGAATTCCTTTAAGTGTTCTACATAATATTCTTTCCACTCAGGCTCTCTGACCAGTAAGCTTTTGGCATGCTGGTTCTTTTCTAAGGGTTAGGACTACAATTGTTATTTGCACGATCGTTTCATTGTCGCGTAGAGGCATTCTTTCATTCTGAACTCGTCTCCTCTAATCGTTACCATGATGCAGATTTTACTAACCCAAATTAATAAGCAAATTTAACCTGGTTGTTATACTGCAAGTGCACGGTCGTCTAACTAGTAGACAATGACAAGTACGAGTCGATCCCACGAGGATTGAAGATACAATCGAAAACTATAATCTATTTAAACCAATTTGAAAAGGGAGTTTACAACAATCAGAATTTCTATACTAATATAGAACAGAAAAACAACTGAAAATTGAGTTCGAGAATCAAATAGACAGATGCTAAGGCTTTCCAATCATCCATCAATTTCATAAAATTATATTAATGTCAATTATTTGTCTCCTAGCAGTGTAGTGGATTGATTTTAGCAAAGACGCAAACCCCTAGCATTATGTGTCTGTTTAAGACATAGCTAATCACAAATTTAACTAATATGAATAAAACATGCTTAAAGAAAATATATAGAATAATTCTAACTACCATGGATGCATGATATACACAGTGAAAGTAATATATGTTTGTTCACAAATCAACCAAATGTCAAATCATACAATGTATTGAAAAGCAATAAAAAAAAACATGAAAAAATTCTACTAATCTTGAGGAATCGTCTACGCCTTAGCAAAGAGTTTAGCAGATCATGGTAGTGGAGGACACAGCAATAACGTAGGATCGAAGTGAAGAGATGCGTGATGAAAGAATAGGGGAGAGATGGAGATGAAATGGGGTGGTATGGTTGTCGCCGGTCTTTCTAGTGAGTGAGAATCGCTGACGAGGAAGATGCGATAAGCGGAGAAGGCGAAATGGAGAGCGAAAGAAGAGTGGCTGCCAAAGAAAAGAGAAAAAAAAAAGGTGTGAAAAGAGAGATGTGTTATGTTTGGCAGGAAGGGGAATAAATAGGTTTTGGCTAGGCTTGAGCTTAGGTTTATGTTAAGATGGGTTTTGATTTAATTGTTCTTCCTAATTTTATCTGTCACCGTCACTTTGTATCGCTCTTTGAGGTTTCAAATAATTGCTTCTGCTTTGATGATATTTCATCGTTTAAGCTCCCAATCCCGTAAAACACGAAAACGAAATAATTAGAATGAAATAAGATATTTGAAACACTAACCTATATAAAATATAAGGTAATTTGAGTATAAATTATGTGAATATCAAATACCCCCAAACCTATATTTTGCTAGTCCTCGAGCAAAACAAAAATAAAGCCTTAACTCACTTTCGCAGGAATCATTGGTTACACTTACCTTAAACGTGCAACAAGGCTTTAAACCCCTAGATTACCTCTAATGGATGAGTTATAGTCTCGTGAGGGTTTTCAGAAATGTTACCCACAAACATTTTTTACTCAATAAAAGAAAACCTATTTTCTAAAAAAAAAATTGCAAATACATGGTCATTTTCCTCAGAGTAATCAGCTAATTGCCAAAAAATTTATGAAAAACAACTAACAGTGACATAATAGTATATCAACTGATTTTAACAAAAGTTTAATAGTATCCAAAAGTTAAATTAATTTCATCATTATTCTCAACTCGAAGTGTGTGTGTGCATTGCCTCATCAACATAACTTTCCATTTCACAATAAGTATACGACTAGATAACCTTTAGAAAGTATGCCTCGACTACAAATTTCTCATGTCACTCAGAAATGAATCACTCAAAGATTTTGTGTTTATCACTCAGTTATATGTGAGGAAAAAAATAAATTATATAAACACAAACATTTCACATATAATTATCATGAAGAACGAACTTTTCAAAGAATGAAATGAATATGATCTTATGGACATGAATATCAATTAGTTTTGATAATGTTGAATCAAACACCATAGTTTTTGTCTATTCAATCTCCACATCTATTGACCGAACATTTACTTAAGATCAATTAGGTCTTTATTAGATTGTAATGGGACTTGGATTATAGCTAACAAGAATGAAAAATGATATACAAAAATTCTTTGAGAATTGATACACCCTTTAATAAACATATGGATCACTGAAGAATAAACTAATGTTGTACATTATTAATTTTTCTTCCTTCCAAATTCTTCTTCATTTTTTTTTTGAAGCATCAAATTTTTTTTTTATCAATGTCATGTTTTTTTATTTCTACACAATGAAATATTTCAAAATTGAGGATTCATGGAATATCTAGTTTCAACTCTTTCTATTTGCCCATTCCAAATATATATCCAATTATACACATTCTCAGAGAAATTGTGTAAGGATAAAAATAATATGGGGTATTACTCCATAATTGGAGTAGGTAATGAAGAATTGGTTAGAAAAGAAAAAGCTATTCAAAGGCTCAAAAGAGCTGCAAACAAATATTTATTACTGGGTCGGCTAAAAGGCTAGAGAACAGTTGAAAGAAAAATGATATATCACTTCCTAAGCTCTAGTTAGTATTATGACATCTCAACTAAATAAACCAAGAAGTTCTAGTGTAATTAATTATTCAATTTTAATGTCATTCTCAAAGCAATTAATAAAAGAAACAAGAATAATGAAATCATCAACGAGATAATGCGGATTCAAGAAAAATCAGAGTTTATTAAATAACCCTCAAGAAAAAATAAAATGGCTCAAAACTCATAAGGGTTTACTCCTTGGTCCCTGAAAGGAAGGCTGGAAGACCTATGCTCATTCTAGTTGCCATTACCCACTGCGAAAACCCAGAAATACGGTGTAGTCAAGTCCCTACATCTCCGCAAAGCCTTGCTTAACACTGCTCGCGAGATCCTTCAATCGCTTCCTTGCTCTGTCAGGTATATGCCCCTTCTCTTGTCATGCGTTCTCCCTCTTTTGTCTGGTTCTTCTACCGAGATGTCGCGATCTATTAAATAACCCTCAATAAAAAATAAAATGGCTCAAAACTCATAAGGGTTAAGTCTTCACTATTATTCTAAGGTTTTCTAGTTAAATATTTAACTCATCAACTTCAAATTATGCTAACTTGGCTTATAGTGCAAGAATAGTTAAATCTCATAAAATATATTTAACTTAAAGATAATATCAGACCATATGTTAATATTAATATATCAATGCGACAAGTGATAGCATGTATTTTCTCAAATTTAAAAGCACACCTAAAAGCATATTCTCTTCATTGGATAGAAACTTCGGATTTTGAATGCATTTTCAAATCAAAGATTTTTTTACAATTACCATAATCATTTACGTATTCAATGGAGATCGAGTAAAATACAATAATTAATCTGGTATATGTGGAATACATTTAAGCTCAAAAAAATTTGGAAAATGCACAAAAACTCATAAACCCCATCCCCCCAAGCTAAACCAAACATTGTCTCCAATGTATAAAAAGAAGAATCGTGAAAAATGAGGGTTAGAGTGATATTACCATGGTGAGTTTGTTTTTACTAATTTCAAAGAGATCATCCACCAATGAAAGCTCCAAAACAGGAGAGTTGTGGATTTATCATGAGAAACTGATAAAACACATACATGACACAAAAAAGTGCACTAACGAAAAAAATACATGCACAAGTTGTAAGTCAAAATTGTTACAAAGCTAACGAGTGTGAGTGAAATGCAACTAGAAAGAACTCGAAAATCAATCTAGACTAGCCATAATGACACAACTGAAGCTCGGTTGCCTTCTAGGAGCGTTTGGTTTAACGTCGTCAGCCCGACGTATATTCTTCCTCACAAATGATATACCATAAAATGAAGATGAAGAACATAACAAACACCCTTTTCCAAAAGTGTCAACAAATCATATAGCAACAACATAAAAAGTTGAGGATCAATCTAAAAGATAGTAGCAATCACATGTGGCATAAAGTATACTAACACGCCCCAAAAGCTATGAAGGCGCCATGCAAAATCATAAAGAAAATGCAAATGAACTTGCATTCCTAAGAAATTCGTAGGACCTGAAGCATAAAGGGGTCATAAAAAGTGATATTAATTCTTGCCTACTTCTAAAATGGGGCATCCTAAGTCAAGTGTTAAATCAAAAGATTGAATATGTTCGACAATAGGATGGTCGAACCTGAAATCATCCCTTAAAAACAAGGGATCCACGGAAGTAGTGTCAATCTCTGTGAAAGGGAAGCAAATAGGTATGTTTATAGATATATTGGGTGGTACAGGCTCATCATAACAAAATGAATTGCACAAATATGGTGTGTTAGGCAACTCAACAACACCCTCAAACTTGAAATCAACACTACCTATGGCATGTAGTCTCTCATTAGATGTGTGTTTCGATAATGCCCTGACTATTTCTTGAATATGGGGTCATTCGTATCGTGAAATAGTAGTCGAGGCAAGACTCCAACGAATATGGAGAATCAAACTTCATTCACGAGTCACTAGGAAGGCATCTGTCGAATGAGTCAACATGAAAATGTGAGGAGAAGAATGGGTCAAGAAACAAAATAATCTCAACAGAAGGGAACGGTTTTGACTCACTGGGAGGAAGGGGTTCCACTTTGGCTTCCATGTATAACCAGGATCCATAATAGAGGTTGAATCAAGCAAAACATTCACTTCCTAATGGAACTGTCAATATCAAAGTCTAAACCGAAATGAGTCAAACACGCCGCTAAGGGGTCATCTAATGTAGATTGCAAAAGGAATTATCCACCAAACTCTCAATCATATTAACCTCACAGACATCCTCGAACTCAGGCGATTGTTGACTAACATTAAAAACATTGAGTTCGACGGTCATGTTACCAAATGACAATTTCATGATTCCATTCCCACAGTTAATAATAACATTAGATGTTGCAAAAAATGGGCGACCCGAAATAACTGGAATGTGACTGGAGGGATTATGAATAGGTTGTGTATCAAGAACTATGAAGTTCACTGGAAAAATAGATTTTTTCAACCTTAATGATTGCATCCCGTATCACACCGCGCGAGGAACTCTGATTGACCAATATGCTAATTACAGCGTTACTCCATGCGATTTTAACTCGCCAGGACCTAACTGCTCAGAAACGGAATATGGAAACAAATTAACACTCGCCCCTAAATCCAACAATGCCTTATGAATCATATGATCGCCAATAATACAAAAATGGTTGGGCACCCGGGATCCCTATACTTAGGCGAGGTTATGTGTTGAATAATTGAATTGACTTGCTAGGCAAGGAAGGCTCTTTTTTTGCACATGTAGTTTTCGTTTATGTGTGCAAAGATCCTTTAAAAACTTGGCGTAGGTAGGAACTTTGTTAATAGCATCGAGCAATGGGATATTAATGTGAACTTATTTAAAATTTTCCATTACATTGTTGACATTTGTTCCTTTCTAAGCCGGAGCTAACCGTGATGGAAACGATGCCCTAGGTAAATAAGATGCGCGAGTGTGGTGTCAGGAGGAACATCTTTAGAAGGTGAGGCTTTATCAGCCTCCATGTCAGATGAAGATGCAATCTGCTTTGACTTAGACAAAGATGCAACGACACTCAAATCAGGCATTCATACCCGACTGTCAACTTGCTTTCCAATCCTAAAGGTAGTAATAAATTGGGCATCTTCATGGCAGGGTTTGGATATGCTACCAACTGCAAATTAACCCTTTGGGTTTGGAATAGGTTGACTAGGAAATCTTCTCGGCTCTCTCCCAGGGAATGACTAAGCAATCTTACTCATAACTATCCGAAGTCTATCAATGGCTTGAGATTGGTGTTGAGTCTTGGCTTTTAACTCTGATATATTCTAAGAATTCAGCTTGAGTATACTTTCTGTACACTACATAAAATGATTAACCATTTCCTTAAACTGGATGTGTTGGATGGAGGAACTTGGTTAAATTGAGGCCTAACAGGGTTAGAGGCTTGAGGAGCTGGGAGACAACAATGGGTCCCCTTAGTGTGGGCCATGGGCTCAGGAGAAATTTGGATGTTAGTCGAACCCTGGATTGTAATAGTTAGGTTGTGGATTATTACCAGGTCGCCGCGTAGCATTAAAAGAATTGACTTGCTCATTAAAGTATGCAGAATAATCATTTTGCAAATCACAATCAATTGTGGAATGACCAGGACTCGAACATGCAATACAAACCTCGGATGAAACATGCATCAATTTTCTAATCCATAGTCATATATACCACCCTTACGCCTATCAGAATCATTTCTCGAATAATCTCATTGCTGAGAATTTTCGGAAAGCGTTTCAAAGAAATCTTAAATCTCATTAACATTTATTTAGTGACCCACTACTAGTGGCATCAATCATACGACGATTTTGAGGGGTTAACCCATCATGGAAGTATTGAACTAGATGCCACTTCTCAAATCAGTGATGGGGACACTTAACAATTAGTTCATTGAACCTTTCCCAGCATTCATAGAAATATTCGCTCTTTTTTTGTTGAAAATTAGACATATTCCGTCGGAGGGCATTCATTTTATGAATGGAGAAATAATTTGTCAAAAAATTTCTTGACAACGCATCCCAAGTTGTGAAAGATCTTGTCTCTAATGAAATTAACCTAAGATGGACCGAATCATCTGAAAAGTTTTGGTACTTGAAGGTAGCACAGATGTCAAGAAATTCTTTGGCATGGAGATATGGATCTTCTTTCTCAAAACCATAGAAGGAAGGCAAAAGATGGATAATGGATGGTTTGAGTTCAAAGCAATTTGCAGTTGTCTCGGGTAAGACAATGCAAGACAAAACATTGATGGAAAGATGGGAGAAGTAATCCTTAAAGGCCTTCTCCTCAGCCACTCATTGGTCTTAGTAGTCTAAGATGAGGAATATGGAAAGGCAACGGGAACTTCAAAGAACTCCTCGGGGCCTTTTCGGATTAGCTTACTCTTAGAATCACGCACTCAGGTACGCATAAACTAATGGACATCGAAGTTTCAAAGTTAACACCCCTTAACCGAGTTCAATTTATAAATTTTTTTATGCAAGCCTAACCTCTATATGAAGATGATCTAGCTTTAAAAAAAACTAAAAACAACGGTACCTTAAACAACACCTAAATGATGCGAAAACAAGATAAATGACAGACAACTCTAGAGTTTTGTTACTTATGCAGAGCTGGAATTCAATTTAATTTACCTAACCATGGGAAAGGCACAGTAATTTCCTATCAATCTGCCATTACAGAATTGTTCCTACATCTTTTTCATTTTTCAGCTTAAAGATGAATGCCAGTTCAAGAACTATTCCAAGATAGGATACATTCCTTCTCGTGAATATACTTTAAGCTTTCAAACTTCCCAAAATGGGCCCTATGAGAGTCAAACCAACCTAGACAATTAATTTGCTACAAATTTTAAATAGTGAAGGCTTAAGTTCCTAACCTAAAATAGATGGTGGTGAACCTATCCGCTGGAGAGGGCACGAAAACTGCAAATCAATCCTACCACTATTCAAGTTTGCATGCAATACTACATAAAACAACCAAAATACAAGTGATCACAATAGAAACTGCATGCAAATGTGGTGTGGAGAAGTTACCTCCAGCATGAACCTCTTTCGGGTTACTGCGACAACGGCTAGAAATCGATTTGACGTCAATCAGAAGCATTGTCCATCTGACAGCTTGCCGACTTTTGAGAGTGTCCTCGCGTGTCGCAACCTGAAAAGAAAAATCACAACGCAATCTATATTTTTTTGTATTTCTTTGCTTTGCCATTTTTTCCTTTCCATTTGTGTTTTGCGACCTCTGTTTTTCACTTTGTTCCCTCTTGAGCTCCTATGTGTATGATCGCCTACTAAACAAATGCAAATAATTAAAACAAACAAATAAAACAAATAAGCAAGCAACTCTTAACATTGTTCCTAAACAAAAAAAATTATACCAAATCAATAAACCCTAGATTTTGATTATACCATTACAATCCCCGGTAACGGCGCCAAAAACTTGATGCAAATTTTACTAACACAAATTAATAGGCTAATTGGACCTGATTGTTATACCGCAATTGCACGGTCGTCTAACTAGTAGATAATGGAAAATACAGGTCAATCCTACGAGGATTGAAGGCACAATAAAAAATTATAATCTATTTAAAACCAATTTGAAAAGGGGACGACAATCAAAATTTCTAAACTAATAGAAAACAAAAAAAAACTGAAAATTGAGTTTAAGAATAAAAAAGAGGGACGCTAAGGCTTTCGAAACATCCATCAGGTTCATAAAATTATACTAATGTCAATTGTTGTCTCCTAGCAGTATAGTGGACTGATTTTAGCAAAGATGCAAACCCATAGAGTTAATTGTCTGTTTAAGGCACAATTAATAACAGGTTTAACTAATACGAACAAAACATGCTTAAACAAAAACATAGAATAATTTGAACTACCATGGATGCATGACATCCACGGTGAAAGTAATATGTGTTTGTTCACAAATCAACCCAATGTTAAATCATACAATGTATCCAAAAACAATAAAAAATAGGAGAAAATTCTACTAAGCCTGAGGAATCATCTACGCCTTAGCAGAGAGTTTAGCAGATCATGGTGGCAGCGGCAGCTTAGGCAAAATCCATCTTCTCTACACATTGGGCTTGGGTGCAAATCACCAAAGCTTTTGAAAATCAGATACTTCCCTCCTTTTCTTCTTTTTCCTTGCAATTTCCTCCATTGCTTCTTCCTTATTGCTATGTGAGAGAGAAACAAAGAGGACAAAGGGAGAAGTGAAATGTGTCCGGGGTGAGGTGGCTTCAATGGAGGAGGGCAAGGTCCTATGGAGATGCGATGAAGAGTTCTTTGTCTATGATGGTCGGTTTGTATGGGCGTCGACTGACCGAAGATGAAGAACAGGGGAAAAACCAAAGATGAAGAGAAGAGCATGGAGCGCACGAGTGAGGTGGTGTGAGGTCTGATGCGAGATGGTGGTGTGAGGTGATGGGAGTCGATCGTGGAGAAAAGATGTTAGCGATGAATTTGTTTTTTGTGTGGCTGGACAGTAAGAGGCGAAATAAGATGCAATCGAGGTTTCTGTCGTGAAGAGGGGGTGGGCGATCGAGGAGGAGGAGTCTGTGGGTGGAGAAATCAGAAGAAGAAAGGGATCATATGGAACAAATTATCTGTGTGTGTTTGGTTGGGACGTGAAAAATAAGATTTGTGGTGAGATGGTTGTCGAGGTGGTGACTGTAAGAGAGAGGTAAAGAGATGGCGTGATGGAAGAACAATTGATCAATAAAAACAGGGGAAGTGATGGAGGCGAAATGGGGTGGTATGGTGGTCGCCGATCTTTCTAGCGAGCGAGAATCACCAGCAAGGGAAATGCAATAAGCAGAGAAGGCGAGATGGAGAGGGAGAAAAGGGCGGCTGCCAGAGAAATGAAGAAGAAAAAGGTGTGAAAAGAGATAGAGGTGTTCAGATTGGCAAGAAGGAGAATAAATAGGTTTCAGCTGGGCTTGTTCTTCCTAATTTTATCTGTCACCATCACTTTGTATCACTTTTTGAGGTTGTCAAATAATTGCTTCTGCTTTTGATATGATTTCACCGTTTAAGCTCCCAATATGATAAAAACATGAAATGAAATAATTAGAATGAAATATGATATTTGAAACACTAACAAATATAAATTATAATGTAATTTGAGTATAAATTATATGAATATCACCCCACCTTGTCATTGGCAGAATACTTAAGACATTGATGCTGAGTAGAGACCACTCTCCCATTTGATGAAGCTAGGGCTTGCCCAAGATTACGTTGTATTTAGAGAGGGAATCTACAATGATGAACTCCATCAATATGAGCTTCTATAGGTCTGGTTCGTCTGCTACCACGGGCAATATGATGTTCCCGATAGGATAACACCACTCACCACTGAAGTCGATCATGGCCTGCTTGTGTGGTTCCAACTCTTTCTTGGCCAGTTGGACTGTTACGTCTCATCATATCCGCCAACATTTGGATTTGTCCTCATCTTCATGCTTCTTCGCTTCCCCTTGTCCCGGGTCTTGGATGAGTCCTTGGTTTCGTTCTCACCTCCTTTTTAGCCACTAACATCTCATCAAGGGTGATGTATTTTTACGCACTTTTCAACTAATCTGCCATGTCACTTGGAGGATCCAAAGGGGGGAAGTTATAAACATGACCTCAGAGGCTAGAAGTGAAACTGGTGACGGATATGTCATCGTTGCAACTATCGATCAGAGTTAGTTCATCATTGAACCGATTCACATACTCTCTGATGGTCTCTCCATGCTTCTGCTTGAGGTTGAGCAGATAATGCGGCCATTTTCTGATCCATTGGCTTACCACGAATCAAAAGTGAAAAACGCCTTCGCCAAAACCTGAAACAAATCAATGGACCTTGGCTGAAGGCTGTGGAACCAGGTCAACGCAAACTTTTTCAGGTTGGTGGGGAAAGTTCAACACAAGTTGGCTCTTTAATTTTCCTTTTGCGCCATCACATGGTGGTAATGGCGCAGGTGGTCCGACGGGTCTGTAGTTCAGAATTCGAGCTTTCGGGGATGAACTTCTTTGGCAGAGACACATTCATGATCTATTCAGATAATAATTGAGGGACTATAAGACTGTAAAGGACGTTTGGATTGGTAGCCTCCAGCTGAAGTGGGTTTTCGACTACAATCCTATTTGACTTTCGTTCGTGGTCCCCTCGAACTCCTTCATCTCTTAGATTCCCTTCGTGGCCATCTTTCTAGACCTCAATGGGAGTTTTCAATCTCGGGTGAGTCTCTCTACCACCTACGTTAGGTGGCTTTTGTGGAGCAAAATCTAATATATGTGAGGGTCTGCAGTCGTCGCTTTGGTAGCGAGGCCATGCGATTGTTCTGCTTCTGCAATTGGATTAATTCGGCCCTGTGGCGGAGATTTTTCGGCCATGGCGCTGGCGGGCTCAACATTATTGTTGATAACTCGGGATCTGGTGCTAGTAAACATGTTCCGAGGCTTTGTTAGTTCAACAAAGTTTGTATTTTTTTCTCTAAGGAAAACTTCTCGTTCTTCCCACAGACGGCGCCAAACTGATGCATCCAAATCCGTCCTCGTTGATTTTTGTCCTAAAAAGATGAGCAATGGTGAACCAGATACCACAATTGTGGTAACCAAAGGCACTCTGATGGTAAAGTCAAGTGTTTGAATAGATATAGAAATAGACTAATAAAATTAGGGTTGCAGGTGTGTACCTTTATCCTCCATTTTGTTCACCTTATATAGTGAGTGCTTCACTCCTTTATTGACTCTATCGTTGAGGGCGTGATGGAAAGAGAAGATCTCACTTAGAATTTTACCCATCCATGACTATGTCTTCTTTGACACTTGGCTCTCTTTGGGACCCAATGCTTGATTTGACAAAGATGCGTGCAATTTAACCTTGGGTTTGCTATAGTCCAGAGGTATGTATTCGTGCCTTATTGTCATGGACCAAACTCTAAGATTCGCATCACGTTGGGCTAGCGTAATCTGGGTTAGGCACCTGACTTACGGGCTGAATAATAATTAGCATGGGCCTGAGTTGGACCATGCGTGGGCCTGTCTTAGAATAGACTAAGGCCCTTTTGCATTTGAGTTGACATGTGCCATGTGTTCGACACTAGTTGGGTAATTATTTTGATGTCTCATCAGTACCCAAATACGAAAAATTAACAAAACATGAAGACATGCATTAAGCAACATGGTAGCAAGAATAGATTGTAATCATTTTAACAATCAATGTAACATTGTCGAAGATTTGGATTACCTAAAAAAAGTGAGAAATGAACAAGGTGTTAATGGTGGAGACTCCAACAACCCTAGAAATGGTGGTTCACCTAAAACGCAACTCAGACGGCTTTTGAATCTCCTCTGCAGCGCAAAAAATGACCATAGAAAAGTAACAAATTTTAGAGGCAGGAAGATGCTCGTGTGAGAGAACCCTCGATCTCAATGACAAAATATTCCTTCGATGTTTCATTTTCATGTTGTGTTGAGAGAGAGAACACCTAAATCTAATTTTTGTTGCAGGAACGCAAAACCTAAATTCTTCGGTTGCATCTGAGAAGACAACGTTTGTGATGTGATGAAATGGGAAACTCGTCGCATTAGAGAAAGGCTCCCATTTTTTTACATCGCCAATTTTGTGTTGTTGTTCAACGATGCCACCACCCCTTTTTGGATGTGCTAAAGAACATCAACAATATAAAAAAAAAAAAAAAAAAAAAAAACATTGCACCACCTCTCTTCTCCATCACAAGCAGCATCACCACCTTGCCTCACCACCGCTAGTCGCACCTCTCTTCCTCTTCTCATTTGTTTCTTCTTCTCCTATTTCCTCTCTTCCTCTTTTTCCCCTCTCTTCTCAGGAATAGCCCCCACGCTGCCGCCGGCCTCTCCTTTTGCTGTGTACCAAATGATACAGATATGCAGTTTGCCAAACCTTCAATTTTCACAACAAAATGTTATAAATTAACAAACACAAATTGGAATTTAGGAAATACCCAGTTGAAATCAGTCAACAACAAACATATGAGAAGTAAAATCAATAAAAAAAAATTATGACGAAAGGATTAATACATTTTTATAAGCCGGGTTTTTAGGCTTGAACATGTGAGCACCATAGATGCCCAAACCAAGAGCTGCAACTCGTGCTTTCACAATTTGGGTTGGTGGGATAAACCCAATTGAATCAATTTAAGTTAAATCAAACCAAACTCAATGGGGATGGAGTAAGAGATGGTACTAGAGATGGCATCAACTTTGTGCTAGATGCAAGGGTCCATCGTTTTGTTTTATTTTGATTTCAATCTTGGATTGTTTTTTGAAGGTTTAAGAGCCTTCATTCAAGGTGTGAGCTCAACCCCCAACCCATCTGCTCTCTCCCCCCTTTTTTCCATTATCCTCGCAGAGGGCTCCACGAGTGGGGAACCCCCACTCGCACAAACCTCTCCGCATGGGGGTTCACCACTAGCCTGTGCAAGGACAACTTTTTTTGTCCTCTCGCGGAAAATTGCTCGAGGTCAAAGGAGAAAAATAAGATAATAAGAGGAAGATAGAATAATAAGAGGAATATAGGAGAAAAAAAAAAGGAGGAATAAAAAAAAAGTAAGAGAATAGAAAATAAAATAAAAAATGAGAAGAATATAGAAAATAAGAGGTGTGCCCGGTAGGCGGAGGCAGTGTGTGGTTGCGGGCAAGGCGGTGTCGCGGTGGTGTTGTTCCTAAGAGATAAGAGAAGGTGAGAGGAGGGAGAGAAGTTGGAGAAAATGGACTTTTATTGGTGGTGTCCTTCAGTAGATGGTGGTGTCCTTTAAAAAATAAAGGTGGTGGTATCCTTCAACAGAATTGGTGGTGTCAAAAAGTGGGAGCCTTAAAGAAAAGAGAACCCGAAGTCACAAACGACACGCTCGTGAAGTGACTATTTGATTTTTTTTATTTTCCAATTGTTTTCCTCATTCTTCGTGAATTTTCAAGGGTCCATGTCAGCCTCAAATTGCTAAGTTATATATATAATCGTAATGATCCATCTTCCAAATCATAAGATGATAATCTAGTGATTTTGAGAAATTTATGAAGGATTAATTAAAAAAAAAACCTTTGTTGCTAATAAGTTAATAATAATAGTAGATTGTAATAATCTTATTATTTCCCTCAATTTGAGAATATAATTGATTTACCGAAGAATAAATTAGAATAAATTTTCAAGATAAACATATTGATCACATTTATTTCATTGTCTTACCTACAACTGTTTTAATCATTTGTTTCTTTAGATTTAATATTTTAGTTATAATTAAATCACAAATCACACCCTTTCTTTTGTTAAGCTCTCAAGTAAAATATGGAGTGATTTTTTTTTAACATAGAGCGGTGACTTGCCATTTTTCCTCTAATTCTGTTGGAGATTATGTTATACACTAGATCTTGAAGGGTGAAATCGACTTTGTTGACATCATTTTCTGCTTTTTGTGAACGACAATATTCAAAATAGTAACTTGTTTTTCAAAACACCTATTTGCTAATGTTGACATTTCAAGGAGTAAAGTAGACTTGACTATGGTTCAATTTAAATTTCAAAGTGTAGAATTTTTTCCCACATGGACCATGTATTTGCCACATGTGACATGAACTTTATGTCATATGGACTTATCTTTTGTGCTACATGGGCTTGTCTCCTTGATGAAAGACTTTCATCTTCATTTGATTTGAATTTGAAATTTTCAACTTGTAGAGATTCATTTCTCAGGCCCAAAGTTTCTTTGAATTTGATTTGGTCTTCTATCAACTCCTTTGGTCTATCTTCTTGGACTTCTTCATTTTCTCTTCAATTCAGTTTTCTTGGAGGCTTGACTTCAATCCATATATAATTTGGACATTTGAAAAAATTGAACCAGCCGTTAAGTTTTCAATATGTGATGGTTTGGTTTTCATTGGAGCTAGTCATGATATTTCTGTTTTGAATATTTATTGTATCAGATTAGATAGTAATGTGGAAACTCATTCTCGCTTCAATTTTGAAGAAGATTGGACAGAATAAAAGGTTGGAAATTTTTATTGATTTATTTTTAAAAAATAGGTGTGTGACTGTTTGGTATTAGAGCCTCAATACAGTAAACAAATTTCCAAACTATCACAACATTTTTTAGTAAAAGTTGGATAAAAACTTCCTTAATTATTTTATCCGACCTTTCCAAATACCAGGGTGAACGTAAACGGCGAATTCTTACATTATTATTAAATCACAATCAATGCACAAATTACTATGACAAACACCAGCAACTCAAAAAGACTACCAAAATAGTTGAATCAATCTTTTCGATTCAACTAGCATAAAACAATACAACTAACAAAACAATCTCATATGACATAAGCAATACCCCAAATCATTATAAATGAGTTGTCCAAAGACAAATAAAAACAAATAATGTCTATTAGAAGAAATAAACTCTAAATTTATAACGCTAAAAAGGAATAGGTCCTAATGCCCACTAGAGAATGATCACTAGATCAAACACTATGATTCTTGCAAATGCTCTCTGACAATGCTCATAAGACAAAATACCCAATAAACACAAAGATAATTTGGATCAACGGTAAAGCCTATTGATAAGCACCTAAAACATTGATTTTTACACCCCATTTACCTCTTTATTAGTCTCTAATTGTGCTCAACATTAATTAAACGTATCTAATTGTCTTGAGTTCACTACACCATAAAAAGCAATTTGTAACACATTATCTTTGTTACTAAAAAAATTTGTAACACTAGAAAAATCTTGCAAATCAGGACATTACAAATATTAGCAACACTTCAAAGTGTTACAACTTTTAAATTTTATAACAATTGTCCAAGGTTGTTAATAGCACTGTAGCATGTTACAATGTTCAAATATTAGCAACACCTCAACGCGTTACAAATATTTTTTTTACAAAAATAAATATGTAAAATTGTATTTTTTTAATTAAATTAATAAAAAGGTATACAAAAAATGAATGATTCTAATGAGATTATAAAATCCAAATATTTAAATACTAATGTTAATAACCAAATTAAAATAATCTTGCAACCATTACAAAGTGAAATAGTTGCAATCAATTACAACATCGTTTCTCATATTGGATCAGTATTTTTTTTTTAAATAAGAACATGGATATAGTGAATCTCTTCGACATCCTTTGGTCCAGTAGGCTGAGGTGGTTGACTGTCAAGCTCTGCAGGTGGTGGTGTAGGCTCTGCAGGTGAGTTTTTGAGTGGTGGGGGATCTTTGGGTGGTTTCCTAGGCGGAGAAGCTTCGGCAGGTGGAGCTTCTGGAGGAGGGTTCGCAGTCTCTGGTGCAGGTGGTGCAGCTTCAGGTGCTGGTTCAGCTGGAGGTTCAGTAGCTCGTGTGTGGGAACATATTGTTGCAACCTTCCTCGATTTGTTGATTGCTTTGATGATCTTTTCCGGGTCAGTCCACCCTACAACCGTCAATTTTTGTTGAGGGAAATCATTATAGAGATCATAAATACCTGTACACAAATTCAGAACAACTCGAAAATCATTTCTCAAACAAGCTGTCTCAGAAATCTAATAACTAAAACCAAAACTGAATGCACACAAATGTCATTGTTTATTAACTACATTAATGCCAGAGCCCAAGACATCAAAGGTCATAATTACGAGGTAATTAATCTTTGGGCCGTGTAATGGCACACGGATCCCTTAGGCACTTCTGGCATGGTCCTCATCTTGCCTCAGCCAGAGCCCAAGACATCAAAGGTCATAATTACTGTGCCATGTTTGTTCACAACTAAAGCACAAAATAATGTTATTGCATATAGATAAGGTTAAATCCTTGACATTATAATAAGCAAAAGAAATAAGACTATAATACTCAGATTTGGTTTAATTAAGCAAGAATTAATTGTATATAAGAGAGAATGCAAGAGTTTCTTACCGCGGAGCAACGCAAATTTGGTGAATACTGAAGCAACCTAGAAACAAGATCAACTGCTTCAGGAGGCATTGCTTGTGAAAACCCTGAGAAAAGAGGGGCTTAATAAGCTCGTGAAGAGATAAATTAACAAGTATCAAGAAAGGTTAAATGATTTAAACAATGAATTTTCAACTGACCTTGTGCCAAGGGTGGGCTTTGATCTGAGGAAATTTGAATTCTGTGTAATTTGGATTCATGCATTTTATTTCTTCTCTAGTCGGAGTCCCCAAAACCTGATATAACCATCAATATAAATACTCAGAGACTAGAACATGAAGTGCCAGCACAAAGTAATACAAAGGAGCCAACTGATAGTTAATCTTAATGACATCCATCAGCTGATCAACACCACTTTCACCGGGAAACAAAGGCTGGATAGCATAAAAAACCAAGATGTAAACATTAAAGATGTGACGAATTAAACTGAGAATGAGATAGATCAAAATGCATAAGCATCCATTATGCACATCAGAACACCATATGTTCAACCCCTGCATATCTAAGTTATGAAAACATAAAGGTCCACATGAATTAAGAACTTGTATGTTTTCAGAATATACAGGAAACCTTGAAGAAAAAGATCTATTAGATCCATAAGATCTATTAGCTCAGCTAAGACACAACCAACAGACCCCATATCAATTGCCGTTGTGTATTTTGTAGCACCAAAGATTAATTTTGGGGCCCTATAATATCTTGAACAAATGTATGATATATTGGGTTCACCCGGCACCTAACACATGGAAAACAAAAATTTCAAGCTGTAGTTTAACAAAGGACTAAGGAAGTACCAGGCGAGAAAGCTTACCAACTTCTTCGCACTTCCAAAGTCACATAGCTTTAGCTGATGGGTGTGGGGATTGACCTGCAATATGTATTACATGTTCTTAATACTCAGCTACTTCTTTAACAAAGACCACAGTGTCATATCATAGATCAAATTTTCGACAATAAGCAACAAATTAGGCTTGGTAAGTTGTGAGTTCTAGGGGTTTCTGCCAGATGCATAATGGAAATTTCACTTGAGGTGGAAACAACCAGATGGTACACTCAAAGCATGGTGTGACCTCTGGCAAGATAATTCTGGTATGACCCTTGGAACCTTCAGTTCCACCATCGACCATAGGGAAAGAACAAACTAGAAATTAGAAATATGCAGTGGTTAGTGACTCAGTAGACAATTGTATTTTTGAGGTTAATGTTGCAGAAGAATGCCAGTGGTATAAACATAGGCTATGCATGTACTAACACAAGTAGAGGCAAACTATTTCACTTCAGTGATGATAACTGTTGAAAAAAAAGAAAAAAAAAACTATCAGCGCTACAGACAGGATTCATACAGGCTGCATTTAACTACAGATTAAAGATTAATGAGCACTACCTAAGTAAACTCTTAACTTGTTTTGAGTAAACTGTAATATTTGTTATAACATAGGAACACAGTTTAAGAGATGTTAACATCACAGTATGCAAACATTAGGAACGCAGAATAGCAAGTTCTAACAGTTTGCATAAGAACAAGTATTGGCTTAGTCTGGCCAAATTGTAATTCAAACTTAACACAAGATAAAAATCCTGCATAGATCCTGATATTGAAAACAAAACAATGTGCCTAGATAAAATGAAGGAAATGAGTATTACTGTGGCGCTGATGCTGCAATTGGAGAAGCTCTTCCCTGCTACAACCTAAGCTAAGGTAGCACCAATCTTCTTGGGAGCAGCTTGAGTACCTGAAGTGCAAATAAACCAAATGAAGGAAATGTAAATAAACAAACAAGCAAAAATACATGGTATAAACAGAACAAACATCACCAAATCAGCCCATTAACAATCTAGTCAAACTGTTTACGAATAGAGAGCAAGTTAAGGTTCAAAATCTAGTTGAAATTCGTACATAAAATCGGAGAAATTATAGAGGTTCATACCTTCCTTGCCTTCGATTGAGACTGAGTTCTAGTTGAGATAGCAGCGGAGAAATGAAAGATCACGAGCGAGCAAGAGATCAATAGAGAGTGAAGAAGAGATCTTCCATGGAGAGATCTTCGATGAAATCGATAAAGAGATCAATCTAGACTGAAGAAGAGATCTTCGAATTATGGCTTTTGCGTCGAATTGTTGGAGATTCGATCGATGGAATGGCTAGAGGTTTGAGATCGATCGATGGAGAGTGAAGTTTTGAGATCGAGATCGAAAGAGTGAATCGATGGAATCTTACCATAGCTCTCATTTGGATGATTTCTTCGCTGAAACGGTACTTTTCGATCCATCTCCATTTGCTCGCGCCTTGGTCTAAAGGATTGTTCAGGTTCACTAACAATGTTAAAGTTCTTATGAACTCCAAAAGGTTTTGACCTGAGATTCAAAGAAGAGTCCGGTGCAGCTCGTCTCATTGTAACTGATATTGAAGGTTTAATCACAACGATCAAGATGATATTGCTTCGATTGCGATTTCTGATCTGCTCTGCTTCTCTCGTATTAGAATGCAAAAGCCCTTTGAGCTGCAGAGCTTCCAAGATCTGCTTCAAAGTCTCCAAGTCCTTGGCAGGCTCATCTATTCCTCTCAACTTCAACCTTTTCTCAATCTCTCCATACAAACATCATGTTTGTGCTTTCCAAAAAAAAAAAAACATCATGTTTGCTTCGGATCCGGAAACACATCTTGCACATCAAAGTAGCTCCTCCTCTGCTGCTGCTGTTGCTGGCGTTGGTGGTGCGACTTCAATGATGGAGCAACTAAGCCTCCATTCACCTTCTGAGTCTTCTATTTTCGATTCAAATCCGAACTACTTCATTGAAATCCCTTAGATCTTACTGCAACTTGTTTGACAAGCTCGACGTTACAAAGAGAACGACCTTTATCGGGTTAACACGGTCTGAATAACGGCTTGTTATGTGGATTGTTCACGCAAATTATTAGTTGAGCAATTCTAGATGTCGAGGGTTTGGGCGAGGTTTTGGGCGAGGGAAGTGCGTCGCACGCGAGCAGCTGACGTGGTGAAAAAAAAAAAAAAAAAAGATTTGCGAGGGAAATGAAAATTTTGGGGGAGAAGAAGAGGGAATGGAAGCTCGAAACCTCATTCATTCCCTCTCTCGCTCCCTCTGTCTCTCGCTCCCTCTCCCTCTCCCTCTCCCCATTTTCGACAGATTTGACCTCCCTCTCTTCTCTTCAAATCAAACTCTCTCTTCTCCCTCGACCCCTCCCTCGACTCCTTTCTCAACCTCTTCCACAAACCCTAGACCTAGCAAAGCTCCCTCGAAAGAGGAAGAAGAATGAAGGAAGAAGAAGAAGTGAAGATTGAGAAAAAGAGCAAAACAGGTTGATTTTTCTTCTTCTTCTTTCAGATCTTTTCAAAGCAAAACAGGTTGATCTTTTCAGATCTGTTCATCTTCTTCTTCTTTCTGATCCCCTCTTGTTTTTTCAGATCTCTTCTTCTTCTTCCATTTTTTTTCTTCTTTCGGCAGAGCAAAACAAGTTGATCTTTTTTTTTTTTTTTTTTTTTGGATTTCGTGGGTATACGCAGAGAAGAACTGAAGAAGAAAGGGGAAGAAGAACCAAAGAAAAAGGA
This sequence comes from Berberis vulgaris, assembly GCA_963556465.1. Taxonomy (NCBI): domain Eukaryota; kingdom Viridiplantae; phylum Streptophyta; class Magnoliopsida; order Ranunculales; family Berberidaceae; genus Berberis; species Berberis vulgaris. The sequence goes on along the minus strand of OY747131.1, from coordinate 48,486,513 downwards.
AGAAGCAGATCAAGATGGCTCTCCCTTTTCCTACCTTCCTTCAAACCAAATCAAAGGTATGTTGTATCTCTTCTTCTTCTTTTTTGTTTCAGATCTCTTCTTCCTTTTTTTAGTGTTTTTTTGGGTAAAATTTAGCCATCACGAGCCATGTTCTGTGGGTATACCGTAGATTTTTGTTGAGAAATTGTTGTGAGCCAACAGCTGATCAGCAAGGTCCCTATGGCGTCTCCTCCGTCGGCGTTTCGGCTCTCGCTAACGATATATTTCAGTTCGACATTACATCTCAGGTATATAGTAATTGAAGTTTTGAAGTTCTGGGTAATTTGATTATAGTATGATATGAGCATACTCTAATATGTATTGTTTATATCAATTTAGGTACCAGAAGGACTCAGCCAGTATGTGGTATCATCTAAGAAAGCTCAGGCTAATTGGTACTAATTGGATCAAATATATAATTCACTAATTTTTTTTAGCTAAATTGGTAGATCTCAAGTTTATACTTTTTAATGATTTTTATTTGTATTTTTTTTCTTCTAATAATTTGAAGATTGAGTATGTATGAAGGTACAAGAAATTTATCGACGCATGGAAGGAAGCAAAACCACCACCAAGAACACCTGAAGAAGCTACAAGGCTTGTTGTACAGACCTTAAAGAGACACCAAAAAGCTGATGTTGAGGTACAGACATCCTCACCAGTTGTTCAATTGTTAGTTCTTACCAGTTATTGTTAGGATCAATACATCATTTTTGTAGCTTTGATTGAAGATTTTGTTAATTTCTTAGGGTTTATTGAGGTACTACGGTCTTCCTCTTCCGAATACACTGGTTGAAACACCTGAGGCAGCTCATGCTCCACCACCACCTTCATCGTATCCTGAAGGAGTGAAGTACGAATTGCAGACACTCCCAGTAAGATCATCCCATGGTCATATATCTTCATGGCTTAGTTATTATATGTTCATCACAATTTTGTTTACTAAGTGTCCATTGATTTTGATTCACAAAAACTAGGTGGATGCAAAAGCTGTTGCAGATGGAGATACCGTGACGGTGTATGTTAATGCTACTGACCCCAGAGAGGCGCCGAGTGTTCCTAAGGAAGTGAAGAATGCAATGGTACAAAGATCGAAAGCACGGGCTGTACGGGACTATGTGAAAGCCGATGCTCTTCATAAGAACATTGTTGATGCTGGATACAGGTTCTTAACTGAGTTCCATTCATAATTTAACATTATAAGAATCTTAGTACTTACTTCTTTGAAATTCCATTGTTTATCTGATGGTTCTATATATAGGGTTTTGACTGGTCCAAACAATGAGGAAATTCTAGGCAAGAAATATCGAATTCGACCAAGGTAAAGTGGTAAACAAAACTGTACAGTTCTGCACAAGTTTTTGCAATCCATACCTCAGTCTACTAATAACATTTGCATCTCTATGGTAACAGGGGAATTGATGCACCAGAGAGTGCAATGCCTTTTGGAAAGGAAGCAAAGGAGGAGTTGCTCAAGCTAGTTCAAGGGAAGTGCTTGAGAGTCCTTATTTACGGTGAAGATCGTTATGGTCGATGTGTAGGAGACATTTACAGTAATAAGAAATTCGTGCAGGTAACTTAAATCAATCAAATTCTCTTTGTTTATGATTCTATTTCTAACCATGATGCTTTCAATCTAACAAGTTCTGACTTCATTGCATGTAGGAGGTGATGCTTAAGAAAGGATGTGCATGGCATTACGATGCCTATGACAAACGCCCAGAGCTTGCAACAGTGAGTTAACAAATCTCAATTTCATATTGCATATTTTTCCCCTTTTTGTCAAACTCAGTTTTCTTAGAGCTAATAATATCTTAACATCTTATCACAATAGTGGGAGAAAGAGGCTCGAGCCACACGAGTTGGGTTGTGGGCTTCATTGAATCCTCAGAAGCCCTGGGAATGGCGAAAGAATAAACGCAATGGCAGATGATGTAGGCATCAAATGTACATGCATCGTCCCTGCTGAGCAGCTCGCCTGGGATTCTAGACAGGCGAACTACAAGTCACGATTATTTATACCTGCTCTGCAATTTGTAATTTTCATGTGTTAAAACATCGGTGAAGATAAACTGTAGCATTGTCCATTGAATTAGTTCTGGAACCCAAATAAAGTGATGTTTACTGCCAAAATTTTCATGCTTTGTGTCTTCATATCAACGAGTGGATCTGTTCATGTTTACATTTCATACGATTTATGTACAAGTTTTTGTTGCACAAATCGATATTGGAAATGCTCTTAGAGCATCAACAATTGACTATGAACAACTTTAGATCACAGAGCTTGAACAATGAACTCTAAACTGTTATCAATCTCAATTTAATTTTTGCTTTCACCCGAGGGTGGGGGAAAACTGCTATAGTTAGACATTGTGGCGACAGAGATCAAGAACAATTCACAGGCACCTACTAGTCTGTTAGCATAAGGGAATGACTGACTAGTAAACTTCACAAGTTCAAATTTACTTCTACCAAATGGAAATAAGTCAAATAACTAAGTGAATATCAAGATCAAGACTGCAATAAGCATGCCAAAACAAGTACAAGTTTTCTTTATTAACAATGGTAAGTTATTACAAAGACATCACAGGCAGTTAACCGCTAAATGATGCAAAGTTCAGTTAAACTACACAATAACATGTAGACGCACAAACAGAAAGATACAATTGAACCAAGGTTGGGCACAGAAAGATACACTTGAACTAAGTTCAGTATGCTGCACTTTTCCAAACACGATGAATACACAAAACCAAAGAAGAAAGAAAAATAAGCATCCTCCGGGTTGGTGGGTGATGATCACACCTTGCAGACTGCACGATAGGCACAAGACCAACGCATAACTGACACAAAAAAACAAGGCATTAGTCCTAAGCGATATGCATGTCCCTAAAACCACAAAAAGAATCACAGACCCAGCTTTACATTTAAGGCACTGACAAATGGAAGAAGAAAGCTTTCGTTTATCACTAGAAGATCAAGGCTGATGTTTTTTTGTTTAATCAATTGAGTTGAAGAACAAGAAAGAAAGCTAAGGACCACGAATACAAAGCTATGGGGATTGATCTTATAATGAACCGAAAAGAATACTAAGCAATGGGGCTTGATCTTATACTGAACTGATCAGTCATGAAACCCAAGAGTGAACATTTAATCATTTATTTACCAGATGTGACAAAAAGCTATTCCTTTGTGAACCTAAAGATACAAGGGTTTAGGCCAACAAAAAAGGAATCATATTGTAAAGCAAACCATTCAAGACAAATGATAAGTTCCATCTCAGAAGATGATACCATAAACGATCAATTTATAAAAATTACACAGCAAGGATAAACTAGATAAAGAATGTGCATTTCACGGTAAAGTGAAGCGTCAAAAGCAAACAGAGGCTTTATGGAGTTTCTTTGTACAAGGTATCCAGGTTAGTGTTAATAGAAATAGGCACCTGCAATAGCAAACTACAGAAAATCAGAATCCAGCCACATCCTATACCCCTTATCATAAACACATTCGAATGTATTGACAAAACATTTGTTGATGCTTCGGAGGAAAAGGATAGTATAGTCCTATCAAAAACAAAGGTAACCAATTACTAAAATTATGTGCTAGTTAGAATGAAACTGATCTTTGAAACCCAATAGTTAGAATGAAAATGATCTTCGAAACCAAGAAAATATCATACTGTTAAAATTGTTATTTGTACATAGATCTAGAACTTAACAAATAACAAGAAGCATCAAAGGGGTATAAAAAAATAAAAAATAAAAAGATTCTAATGTTCAACAATGTACAAAGGTTGTCAAAAGAATATCGAAAACTATAAGCACGTTCATCAAACACACAAACAGTCAATCAAACAACACAACCAAGCTAGATATATGAATACCCAATGAGGAGAACATCTTACCTCAGGCCTCAACCATCTTTTCATGGTAGCAGAAGCTTGATTGGTTTTCAAGTACTCAACAGATAAAGATATATCTTGTCAATGCTATTCTCATATGTCATTCTTGCAACAATTGGTCAAGGTAGCAGACTTATGTTTGTTAGTTGATATGCTAGTGAATGTAATGAAAGAATGTAAAATTGATTGAATGTTTTAGAACATCTGCTTCATACTGCCTTTTTGGTGTCTCTTTAAGGTCTGTACAACAAGCCTTGTAGCTTCTTCAGGTGTTCTTGGTGGTGGTTTTGCTTCCTTCCATGCGTCGATAAATTTCTTGTACCTTCATACATACTCAATCTTCAAATTATTAGAAGAAAAAAAATACAAATAAAAATCATTAAAAAGTATAAACTTGAGATCTACCAATTTAGCTAAAAAAAATTAGTGAATTATATATTTGATCCAATTAGTACCAATTAGCCTGAGCTTTCTTAGATGATACCACATACTGGCTGAGTCCTTCTGGTACCTAAATTGATATAAACAATACATATTAGAGTATGCTCATATCATACTATAATCAAATTACCCAGAACTTCAAAACTTCAATTACTATATACCTGAGATGTAATGTCGAACTGAAAGATATCGTTAGCGAGAGCCGAAACGCCGACGGAGGAGACGCCATAGGGACCTTGCTGATCAGCTGTTGGCTCACAACAATTTCTCAACAAAAATCTACGGTATACCCACAGAACATGGCTCGTGATGGCTAAATTTTACCCAAAAAAACACTAAAAAAAGGAAGAAGAGATCTGAAACAAAAAAGAAGAAGAAGAGATACAACATACCTTTGATTTGGTTTGAAGGAAGGTAGGAAAAGGGAGAGCCATCTTGATCTGCTTCTTCCTTTTTCTTTGGTTCTTCTTCCCCTTTCTTCTTCAGTTCTTCTTCTCTGCGTATACCCACGAAATCCAAAAAAAAAAAAAAAAAAAAAGATCAACTTGTTTTGCTCTGCCGAAAGAAGAAAAAAAAATGGAAGAAGAAGAAGAGATCTGAAAAAACAAGAGGGGATCAGAAAGAAGAAGAAGATGAACAGATCTGAAAAGATCAACCTGTTTTGCTTTGAAAAGATCTGAAAGAAGAAGAAGAAAAATCAACCTGTTTTGCTCTTTTTCTCAATCTTCACTTCTTCTTCTTCCTTCACTCTTCTTCCTCTTTCGAGGGAGCTTTGCTAGGTCTAGGGTTTGTGGAAGAGGTTGAGAAAAGAGTCGAGGGAGGGGTCGAGGGAGAAGAGAGAGTTTGATTTGAAGAGAAGAGAGGGAGGTCAAATCTGTCGAAAATGGGGAGAGGGAGAGGGAGAGGGAGCGAGAGACAGAGGGAGCGAGAGAGGGAATGAATGAGGTTTCGAGCTTCCATTCCCTCTTCTTCTCCCCCAAAATTTTCATTTCCCTCGCAAATCTTTTTTTTTTTTTTTTTTCACCACGTCAGTTGCTCGCGTGCGACGCACTTCCCTCGCCCAAAACCTCGCCCAAACCCTCGACATCTAGAATTGCTCTTATTAGTTATGCTAGTGTGGGACAACCACAAACACTATTTGAAATGGTAGAAGTGTGAACAACGCAAAAAAAAAAAAAAATCTAACAAACATAACTGGCTAGAATTGTTGGTGTAACATATGACTCTTTGTTATGCATTTCACCCCTTTGTTAAGCGTTTCTAAAAATATTAAAATTGCTTTTTCAAATTATTAAAATTGTATAAAATTAACAAAATAACACTCTTAATTCAAATAAGAAATAGATTCAAAAGGATTTTTCAATAATATCTGAAATGATTTTTTTTATAATCAAAAGATATATACTTTTTGCTCAAAATTATATTTAAATAGGATTTATAATAATAATAATAATAATAATAATAATAATAATAATAATACTCTAATTGTTATTTCTCATTTTATAATTAGTAATTTAACTAAATATTTTTTATTTCTTAATTATTTTTATAAATAATATATTTATAAAATTACTAATAGTAACTTATGTCAATAGTTAGTAACATCATTTTGTGTTAGTTACAAATTAAAAAATATTGATGTTACTAATTAACCATTTTGGTGTAGTGGTTTGATTATTGTCGTAATTTTTTTAGGAAATCGACAAATATGTAAAATTCGAGACAATTCTGCCATAAGTTTGCATGACTATGAACAATTGGAGAAGTTATGAAATCAATGAAATGTACAAAATTTGAGCACATTTGTGGAACGTGGATCAAGGGTTTCATTTCAAGACCAATATTATGGAAGTCAACATTTTATTCCAATTAGTGATGATTTATGATGGAAATATGTGACAAGCTTCAAGATAAGAACTTCAGATGTGAAGCATGTAATCATAAAGACAAAGAAAACATCAACCTAAAGCATATTCCAATTATCAAATCAAAGAATATTTCATTACCTTGAGTTTTGTCTTATGTATCTACCTCCAATTAGGATTATCTTGATGTATATATCCCTAATTATAACTCCATTGATTTTATATTATATGATTTGGAGTATAATCAAAAGATTTGTAGAATTGTTCCCATTTCTAGTTTGGAGGAAAACACTATAAATAGGCTCTCAAAATCTTGGAGAAAAGAGATCCAAAACATCTAGTTTTATTTGATACATCTCTTATCTCTAGTATAACTTAGATTATTATTTTTTTCCTTTCGTTTGAGCTTTCGTTCAAGTTACATGTAAGTTTTTAGTTCTAAACTTAATAAAAGTTAATATTTTTTATGCATTAATTATCTTTTAATTTAATTAGTTTATTTCCTCATCTACCTTTCTAGTTTCACTCTTAGATTATTTCATCACAATGACAATAGTAGGCTAAACCTCTCGTCTCAAGGAGAGGAGATTAAACCGACTTGAGTGATGTAGAGAATTTTTTTAACACAAAACAAATAATAAAACTCGTATTATTTCTATTAATCCTAGATTCAACCAATGAGTCAAAGTTGTCAAATCGAAAGATGGACAATGAATGATTATGCGAAATGAAGATATGGACTTGAAAACAAGAATTATATTTGTTTTTTTGTAGTTCTTCAATTCTTCATAAATTATAACCATTCGTTAAAAAATTGTCATCGAAAGAAAAATGTAGATTAATGATAGTTAAAGAGTTTTTTTTATCATCGAAAGAGGTAAGTGAAATTCTATCTTAGAAAAGAAATTTTTTTTAGCATTGATCTTGAATTAAAAATTAAATGAATTTGTGCAAGTGTTCAATAAAAATATTTACAAAAATATGTTAAATTAATTTCTATAAAGCTAAGAGGTGGATTCTCCAATCCTTGAGGCATTTCTTTTAATTGGTAAATTTGTTTAGTAATTTTCATCATCAATTTTGAATCAAAGCTTTGTTTTAAAAAAATAAAAAAAATCATCTTCTATTCTCCAATTCTTATTTCTCTTCTTTCTACAAATTCTTAATTTTATTTGATCTTCTATAGTGTTTCTAAAATTTTGAGTTTGAATCTTTTAACTTGGTGAGTAAGACGATAACCCCTACGAACCATTTTAACTGAGTTGGGAAAAAAGCTGAGGAATACAACTCTCCCTCATATTGATAAAGTGATTAGGGGTATTAATCGGTTTGGTCGATTCAAAATTGGACCAAAACCAAACTGAACCAAACCAAGAATTCGGTTCTCGGTTCGGTTTCCACATTTATCAAATAAATAACCAAACCGATCGGTTCGGTTATTTTCGATTTTTTCCCTTTTTATTCTTTTTCTTTTATTTATTTTCTATTGCTACATACAACTGAGTTGACTCTAGCACAAAAGGAATAAGTCAAAGCTACAAATAATGGAAAAAATGAAATGAAGTTTTGTTTGCAAAGAAGGAAAACCTAGAGACAGAGAGAGTACAAATAAAATAAAAAAAGAGAGAGAAGCAGTAAAGGGAAAGCAAATGTCAGATGAACACGGAGAGTTTCAAGGCTCGGACTATTCATTTATAGATAATTCTTTCAATTTTTTCTTGCCTATTTATCTTGATAATTCCATAAGATTAAAATTTTTTGCCATGTCTCTTATATACACAATACTATAACATCATACAAAAAACTATAACCGTAACTACATTGTTTGCATCTTAATCTCTCCACCACACCCATGTGATGATCTGAACAAGACCGAAACTTTCTATGACGATTCCACAAGTCTCGTAATTTCATCCTGGAAGAATTTTGTTTTTATCAAATCAGAAGTGTCGAAGTTGTCGCCATCGCCATTGTTCATCTTTGTTGCAAGCAATCAAGTGAAAAGTTTGATTTTCTTTAATAAAAATCGAAACCAAACCAAACCAACTCAGTTTCGGTTCGGTTGTTTCAGATGTGTGAAAAACAAAAATCGAAACCGAACCAAACCAACTCAGTTTTGTTCGGTTTTCTAATGTTTGATTTCAATTTTTCTCGGTTCGGGCTTTTTCGGTTATATTTCGGTTCGATTTGGTCGATTCGGTCGCAGTAACCAATTAACACCCCTAAAAGTTATGATGACTCATACTCAGGTATATGCTGTATAGGAACACTATCCAACATACTGTTGACTTCTTACACCGATGATTGTAATACCAAAATATACATTTTTAAATAATATAAAAATATAGTTAAATAAATAACTTAACACATAACACAATGATAGTCAGGGGATATTTTGATAATTTTGCCCCAAATAATCATTTATTATTTTTTTTAAAACCATCATCGTTTTGTATTGATTGGCAGATATTTTCCCCGCCCTGCCTTGTTAAACGTTAATCTTCTCCTCGAGATACTCATAAAAAACACCAACAGATCCTACCACCACCAACCAACAGATCTCAATAACCCTCATCTTTTGGCTCGCCTAAATGCGATTAGGGAAGAAAAAGAATATGAACATGGTAGTGGTAGATACTTGTCTGTTGGTGGTGTTGTCGTAGTCCTAGCAGAGGCGTGGAGAGGAGAGGCAGTGGAATTGTAGTCGTGGAGATTGGAGAGTTGGAAAAGCTAGGGTTCGGTTCTTACTTCTTAAGGGAAAGGGTATTTTCATAATAACCGCATTTAAACGAATATTTGCGGCAGCCTTGATGTATAAAATTTGGATCCCCAAATTCGCCTATTTGGAGCGAAGCGCGACGGATATCCGTGAAAATTTGCCTCGCTGCCATCCCTAGTTGGATGGATGGAAATGCAACTCTAAGGATGGAAAATCTCAATTGTAGCTTTTGTTTTTCACCCATGAGTGGAAATGCTATAAGAGAATAGAGGGGGAGTGGAAGGAATTACGTTAGGAAATTAATTAAATTTGAGTGAGGCTTCTCAGTCGTACACGTAGAAAGCCATGTGTAGTCCATTACCTTGAGCAACGTATCTGTTAATATGTATCGGGGACTTGAGTTTGAGGTTAAGTCAAACCAGGTCAATGCAGTCGTTCGTCTAAGTCAACAACTAAGAAGGAAAGTAAATGGGTGAACATGATTAACGTGGTGTTGGGACCCAAAAGTGGTACAAACTATACAAACCAAATTTACAGTTTATAACGATAGAAATCCTAGATGAACAATACCCATGTCTTCAATTCTTAACTTTTTTCCCATTTTGTCCTCATAATTTCATCATTTTTACAAACAAAATCAAAATGTGGGTCAAAAACAATATTACATTTTTTTTACCATTTTGCTCTTTGAAATTCAAATATTTACAATAAAAAATTATCATATCTAAAAATTTATTAATTATATCTAAGCCCTTAATATAATTTGTTGAAAGTCCTCAAATTATCTATAAGCTATAAATAAGCTTTTATATATAAGTTTTGAATTTTTTCATTTTGCAATCAAAATCAACCCTTCTTAAACATTGAATAATTATACTAATATCCTAAAGCTCCCTAATTATACATAAACTATAAATATGCCCTTAAAATAGAGAAAATATTTTACTAAAAAGCTAACCTATTTATATCCGTGAGAATATTTTAGTCCTAAAATAACAAAAATTTAGTTGTTAATGAATTTTTAGAATAAAATAAAAGAGTTTCTAAATGTCGAGGAAATGGGCGAGGGAGCCTCCCTCGCACGCGCTTTGATATTAAAAAAAAAAAAAAAAAAAACTGAAAACGAAATGCTCTTAAATTTAAGAGGGAGGGAACAGAGTCTCCCTCTCCTCAAAGCTTTTGAGTGAAAAAGAAGAAAGAAAAGAAGCTCCACAGAAGAAATCTTTCAAGCTCAGACCACACCCCGATCGAGCAGCTTCCTCCCCAGTCCCCATTCGATTTCGTCTTCAAAGAACTCACCGAAAATCCATTCGAAAAGCTTCAAAATCTCTCAACACTACAAAGCCTCGAAGAAAAGGTAAGTCTCTATTTGATTTCTTGTTGATTTCTTGTGGTGGGTTTCTAGATCTAGGGTTTCTACTGCATATTTCGTGTTGATTTCTAGATCTAGATCTAGGGTTTCTACATCTAGGGTTGGTTTTAAAGATTTCTGGTGATAGTTCCTAATTTTGGTTATGGAAAATTACATACATCGTGTTCCTACTTTTGGTTATGGAAATTTCAAGCAAAATCAATGGTTGAAGCATTGAGCTTGTTAAGCTCAGTATTTCCCATTGCAAGTGAAGCTATCACTCAGGCTCCACTTTTAGCACTTTCTTGGGTATGTTAGGAGGATCGAGGCTCCAAATGGTTGTCGGTTTTCACAAATTGCAAATATGAGGCAACTTTCTATAGCATTACCTTAGTTGATTCTTTAATGGGTTCTTTTGATACCTTCATCTAATTCTGTTTTTGTGGGAAATCTTTGAAACCCATGGTTGGGTTCTGCTTTTCTTTTGGGAAAGAGTCATTTTCAGTAGACCAATCAAAATATGAAAGGGTTTATTTTATTTTTTTGAGACTATGATTGCCTAGTTTGCACAATGTTGGGATTCAATGTAGGTGGGTACTTGAAATGTGGGTTTTGATTAATTTGGACTAATTTGTGGGTGGCACTTAGAAAACCTAATAAGTCTTCATATCTAAGTTTAGCTTACCTGATTCACGAGTGGTTATAATAGAAAGGATCCACAAGTTCCAAAGGAACATTGTCATTCATAGTATGATTCAATGTACTAGTAAATTAGTTTCTTAATCAAAGCAAGTTTACTAGTGCTTACAAAATCATTATGCGATTATTGCTAACAGTGTCACATTGCTAGTGCTTGGAATAACAGACAATGCTATATGTTTCTTAAACAAAAACCCTAGATTACAATGCAAATGCTATATGTTTGATGTTATTTTGTGTCCTTTGTTTGATGTTATGGTTTCTTGGCTATTTTAGTTTGTTTTGATCTTGGGTTTATTTGATGGGGTTTTGATTTAACCTTTTATACACTAATCTAAAAAGGGTATGAGATAGAGAGGTTCATTCTATTTTTGATGGGGTTTTGATTGAAACTCTTATACACTAATGGAAGAAGAGTATGAGATAGAGAGGTTCATTCTATTTTTAATGGGATTTTGCTTGAAAGTTAACCACATTAATGGAAAAAGAGAAAGTTGATCCTCATTTTGTTGATGAAATATGCCTAATCATGGATCTATTTAGTGTCATCTGGAGTTGCAATTCTGGCTGTATCGTAAGATACAACTTTGTTCTTTTCTACTCCTATTTTCTAGTTCAAAAGTTTTCTCTTTAGTAGCGTGGCATAGCTATTTATCTGGTAACTGACACTGTCATTTGTGTTGGAGATAAAAAGTTTCATCTACACAAGGTATGGTTTTCACCTTGTCTCTTCTAGAATGAATTAAATATGTTCTCGAGCTGATAATTTTGTAACTGATGGCACTTCTAGGAAATAGAATGTCTTTGCAACTTCAGTTTCTTTTCCCTTTTATCAATAAAAAGTTAGTAGCTAGAGATATCTGCCTGAGAGATGAGGCATTTCTAAAAGAGTTTTGTGCTAATTAGATCAAGGGTATTCTAAGTGAATCATTTGTTTTGATTTGATTGGTAACGCCATATGTGTGTGTGCAGGAAAAAATGCAACAAATGATTTTGAAGATGTGGGTCACAGTGACTCTGCCAGAGAAATGATGGAGAAATACTACATTGGTGAAATCGACCCTGCAACTGCAACATGATGCTGCTGCTCCTTGTTTCCTACTTCCTCTGCCACTACTTAAGTTTGAAGATTGATTAAACTTGCTAAGATTTGAAGATTTAAAGACTATTTTTTTGCTGAGATTTGCTTAAGTTTGTAGAGTGAATTCAGTAATGTTTTTAGTTATATCACATTCAGGTTTGTTAGACAGTAATGTTTTTAGAGTGATCACATTCAGGTTTGTAGAGTGAATACAGTAATGTCTGAGTTGCTAAGATTATATCACATTCAGGTTTGATCATGAAATTTCGGAACAGATGTTGTTAGTTATAAGTTTTTCTTGGTTTATATTCCATTGCATATAGGTCACCATATTGCTCCTGCTAGGGTATCAATTTGCTCTCGGCAGAGTTAATTGAATAGATTAGCAACCTCAGCGTCACTGCCTAGCCAGTGCTCAAGGATCCCATAAGCTATAAGTTGTTCTGGAGTTTTGCTTTTATATTGTTGCCAATGGAAGAGGTCCTCCAAAAAATTCAAAATTTCACCCTCATCACGATCCATTTGAGTTTGAGATTACCATTGCAAATGCTCGAGACACTTAGATATCTGAATATTGCACAAAATAACTTTGGCAAACAACAATGTTAAAGTAGTATGAATGGAGCACAATATAAACCAATAATGAACTTAAGTTGTGTCACCTGATGGTGCTGCAAGTTGAGACTCATAAAAACAAGCTTCATGCTTTTCATTCCCTTCATTCTTAGATTATTTGCAAACTCACATTGATAAATCACCTAACATTATACAACTCTACATGTTCAAACCCATTTCTTTTTCACATCTCTACGTGTTAAAACCCAACCTTTTCCACAGCTATCTCACCTTTAAAGGCTTCTATATTCTTTTTTTGCCTTTCCTTTTCAGTAGAGAAAAAATTGATACAAATAAGTTAACACATCATTTGAAACACGATTTGGATAAGGGGCTCGAAAATAAATATCTTCTAGATGAGAGTTAGCTATAGCTTGGGGCGATTCAGCTGGGGTTCCACGCCCTCCATGTGAATCTGCACCGTCTGCAAAACACTGTAACTGATGCTTCCATCCATCTTCTTGACCTTCTGGTGCTCATCAACAAACCATTCCCCGCTTCCTCCCTTCTCTCCTCTTGGGGTTAAGTACACAGGACCCTCAATTCCATACCTAGGAAAATCGCACACAAGAGTCCATACAGAAGTATTAATTTGTATAAGATAAAAGGCACATAATATTTATTAATGTTTGAGAATTATGAATCCAGCTTCCATGTGACTAGTTATGGTTAAGAAATCATTAAATGACAAAAATCTGACGAAAATGGTCTACATACTTGGGCACAAATACAATAAAACCATTCGCTCTTATCTTCACTATTCTCGCTCTCGTGTCTGTGGACCTGGAAATCAGAAGGCAAAAAGTTTAACAGTTTAACAGAGAGAGAGCGGCACATGAGTGTGCAAATAGTGGGATGTGGAATACAAACCATTTTCTGAAATATATCAGCGTATGCAACTCAACTAACGCTCGGCTTGCCATTTGGGCATTTCTGTGCCGATAATTTAAATCTGAAAGTATGTCAAAACATAAGCTACTCAACAAAAGCAACTATCCATCTTAGACACTAGTGCAGTGCTGCTGGATTCAAAGAACAGAGACGAGGTATTCTTACTGTCAGCAATACTGGTGAGTTGGGGTCTGTCTTAAAATATTGGTGGAAGCTTGGCTATCCCTAAAGCTGCGGCAAACAGCCTGTGTACAACAACATCTGCAGGGTAGCGACATAACCAATTAACACTTTTTTATCTTCACCATTCAACAATAGGATGAATATTGCATTAGTAAGTCCAGTTTACCTGCATATCTACGTATAGGAGAAGTAAAATGAATATAAAGGGGCGCAGCTAGTCCATAGTGGTGGAATTATGGAGGTGTGAGTTCTCCACTACAGAAATACACCGCCTAAAACATGTAAAACACAATTGATACATCTAAATAGACATCAAGCATGAATCATCAACCATACAAAACAAGTAATAAAAGGATTTACCTGAGTCATGCATCTCGTTGCCAATATACGGATCAGCTTGTTGAAGTATGGATCATCAACTTGTCATAGATCTCAGCTTTACTAATTGCTCCACTTCACTAAAACTTCTATATCTAGTTCAACAACTTTATTTGCATTGCCAAGTAACTGCATTTCAGTTTAAAAAGAAACAGAAACAAAACATCCGTGATATTGGCATCGAAGTTTGACACGGGCATGGAGTGTTAAAATTTGCCATCTCATCAAGAAAATTTTGGAAGTCTACAGTCACGTAAATAGTTTATGCAAAGTGAAACTCTTACAGTGAACAAAAATATAATTACTAAGCGCCTTATTATTTGAATTAATGGATAAAGGAATTGACAATCTGCACATCTAGGCGTTTTAAAGTAATAAATACCTAGTTGATATTTGATGCTAATCAATACTAGACATTACATATATAACACATCACAAGGACGTGCACGCAGTAGTAGATTCTATAATCTGTATAGCATCTCAACATGAAATGTGTCTTAAATGTGTAGTCCAACTAGAAATGCTTTATAGTCTGTACAAACCCAGTTCAGGTGGCGAGAGAAGTAATGAAAACAAAGTCGCAGAACAAGAATTTTACCACAGTACGATCGAGTGAATCAGCTAGAGCTTTTGAAGATGAAACATCCAAATCTAGACCAATAGAAGCAGCAGTACATAACAAAGGTTCCATCATCTCTTTGGTGGGGATAGGATGGCGCCTGCTTACATGCATAATAGTTAGTAAATAACATATATTATCAAATTTTCAGCTCATGTTAAGTTGAAGGATAATAACACCTTTCCACAGGTAATAATAACAAATGATATCATAATAAAAAATTGTTTGAAGCTCTACTACTCTGTCAAACCAGTGAGATGCAAAAATGATGGACTGAGTACTTCAGAAATTTCAGATCAGGCTAGACTTGTAGACCACCAGCCACCCAGACAATCAAAATAACATAAGTTCCATATGAACTTCAAAGCTACTAAAGATGAGAAATCTTTTTCTAGGAAATATACTTCAGACAGATCAGCAATATGAGTGTGTTACACCATTCCTTCGTTACAGATTGCAAGCACAATTATCAGGAGAAGGCTTCCTAAATTTCCTGCTGAACATGTAGCAATGACTGGACCTTCGAGACGGGGCTCTGGTTTCAGTAACTTTACCAGTATCCATCCAAGAATTCCTCCCTAGATCTAGAACCCCACCATTTGAAATCAACAAGAAATATGCAATAGAAACCCTAGATCTAGAACCCCCCACAAGAAATCACCCAGAAATCAAGGAGAGACTTACCTTCGGTTGAGTTTTTCTGATGGGGAGAGCTTTTCTTCGAATGGGGACGACGGTTGCGCGAGGGAGCTTCTTCTCTTCTCCTTCTTCGGTCGGTTGAGTCGAAGCTTCGAGAGGGTGGAGAGGGAGAGCTTCGTCTTCTCTGGCTTCGTTTGGAGCTTTGTTGGGGGAGAGGGAGGGGCTTCTCTGTCGAGCGAGAGAGGGAGGGCTTCGACGTTTCTCTGGCTTCGTTTAGGGAGAGGGAAGGAGTGGATTTCTCTTCTCTTCTCTGTCTCTGTCTGTCGAGATGGAAATGGGGAGAGGGAGATGTTCCCTCCTTCCTTTTTCCCCAAAATTTCGATTCCCTCCATTTTTTTTTTTTTTTTTTGAAAAGATGCTCCTGCACGTGCGCAGGAGCCTCCCTCGCCCATTTCCTCGACAATTAGAATTCCCCAAAATAAAAATGAGCCAATATAGACGCAATTAGTGCGCATCCAGATCGTACCGTAGTGCTAAATAAGGCTTGTAGAAAGGAAAAGCACCTACCTGTAGACGTTACCGGAGTGCAGAGTGTGGTAAGCGGCGATGAAAGAAGAAGAATGTTAAGAAGAATTGGAAACCGGAGAGGGCCCCGTTACGGGGCTCAAGTGTGCGCCATCATCGCTGCACTTCTCCTCCTTGTCTCAGTCTCAGTTCTCCACAGTCGTCTTAGCTTCGATGGACCATCACAGCAACAACAAAAAAGCGCTTTCACATCCGATTTCTCAGACGACATTGACGCTATTGTAGCAAATCCACTGCTCGAAGACGACGGTGGAGGATTAGCTGCTACCAACCACAATACCGACGATGACAGGATCGACGAGCTCGATGTCATCCAAGAAGAAGAAGAAGAGAACGATAAGCTCTCAAACGAAGAGGAGATTCTCAGAGGAGTTGAAGTTGAAGACGATTTGGATTTGGACGGAGGAGTTGGTGGTAAACGAAAGACAAAGAAGAAGAAGAGGAGACCGTCTGGTTATTACTATGATCATGTTGTTGGTGTGATTCGACGAGCGTTCAATAAGCAATCGACAGACCCTTGGGGGGAACAGGAGTTCTCTTTGATTTCTTCTTCTTCTTCTTCTTCTAGTTTGGATGATCCTAGTAAGGTTGCGTTTGGTTCGGATGATGAGCCAGTTGATGAGGATGTTCGGCGAAAACTTGATGGAATTAGGGGAATTGAAGATGCGTTGTTGTTGAAGAGTCGGAAGGTTAAGGTTTCGGTTCCGCAGATGAGAGAGGGCTGGGCGAATTGGTTTGAGAAGAAAGGGGATTTTTTGAGGCGCGATAGGATGTTTAAGTCTAATTTAGAGCTTTTGAATCCATTGAATAACCCTCTGCTTCAAGATCCCGATGGGATTGGTTTGACAAGCTTTACTAGAGGTGATAAGCTCATTCAAAAGGCTCTCCTTTTTAATCACTTTCAGAAATCAACAACAACAGCAACTACAACAACTAATCATGTTAAAGGGGTCGAACTTCGTCGAACTTTGCACGAAAATACTAGCATAAATACTTCTGCTGATGTTGTTCAGCTTTCTACTTCTACTCATGCTTCTCATGATGGTACAAATGATGTTAATCTTAGTAATGGGAGTTCTACACCTAATTTAAGACAACAGAGGCTCTCGTCTGATCATAATAATAGCAGCTGGACGGACCAACCAAAGAATTTCAATGATACAAGCACTGTTGATCAGCTTGGGGATTCATCAAAGAATATGAGGTCTGTAGGAGACGCGAATTCTGGAGACATAATTGCTGATGGCAAAAGATGGGGTTACTTTCCTGGCCTGCTTCCTCATCTATCTTTTTCTGACTTCATAGAGGAGTTTTTCAGCAAAGGAAAATGTTTGATGAAGGTTTTTATGGTATGGAATTCTCCGCCATGGATGTATACTGTTCGACACCAGCGAGGCCTTGAAAGTCTTCTACACCATCATCCTGATGCTTGTGTTATGGTGTTTTCTGAAACAATTGATCTTGATTTCTTCAAAAATTTCGTAAAGGATGGGTATGCTCTGAACGATCTCCTTTTAGCTTTCATTCTTACCATGATGATACAAAAGCATATGTTTCCACCCCCCCCCCCCCCCCCCCCCCCCCCCCCCCCTAAGTTTCTATCTTTTACAAAGGTGGGAGTCTATCAATAGAACACAAATGCACCCTTAGATTAGGTTAAGAAGACTACAAACTGTCCACTTCCCTGCGCCACCCTAGTCTGAATCCTCAATCAGAAAACTGCATCCATCTCTTGTTGCTTTTTTAGTTTAGTTGTTGGTTTTGAGAAGTTCTTTATGTTGTCTTGTGATCCGTATGGAGAGTTTGACTGCAGTGTTCTGATTTCTTTTATGAAAACTTACAACTAGAAACCTTACATTCAATTGTTCCCCTTCGCTAAATATCTAAATCCAGAAAATACTTCTGCCTAACCCATCTTCCCCCAGAAAGTACTGAACCCATACACTGAACCATTTTCCATTTACACATCCGTCACATCCCACTACCATTTACAATACCCTTAACCAAAAAAATGCCTCCATTGTCTTTTTTTTTTTTTTTTTTAAGTGTGAGCTGGATTTTTATTGGATCCCAAGACCATTAAATGCATGTGGTAGGGTTCAAACTCCGGACTTGAGTTACCATCCATCTTCTCCAACCCTGTTCATTCCTATATCATAGGGGGATGTAGTTTGGAAACGCCACAGTGTTGTCTTGCACTATTCATTGTCCTGCTTCCCTTCAGCATTCATCTTCAAAACAAAGTTATTGGAGGATTGAGATTCATAGGTGCTTGTAAACGCCAGGCGGTCCCTCATGCCATTCATACAAAGTCTTCATAATCATAGCATCTAAGAACAAACTAGCAAGAGCATTCTCGCCCACTGCCTCTGCTTGTCTCCACTGGATACACACTCCAAGGAAGAAAATCAGCTCTTTGATCTTCCCAACCCATTCGGGGCCTGCATCATAGGGTCAAAAGATTCAATTTGAGATGCATTTATCCGAAAATTGAACGCGAAGTGTATGATACAGAAGTTAAGAAAATGGTGATTTGAGATTGTAGAGCAATCTTACTGCAGGCAAATGAAAGTATTCTTACAGGAAGCACAAGCCTCTTGGCTTAGTGAATCTCTTCACACAGCAGCCTCAACAAACAACTTTTCCAATACTCTCAGATATAAAATGGAGTGAGGCGGTTGTTGTTAGGAATATTGAGTAACGGAGCAGGTCCCATTGCGCCAAGATCTGGTTTGATTGGGGGTTCTCACTATCACTTGCTCGCTTATCAGCTGTTAGAAAAAAGAAAGGTTGGATAACCTTGGAACTCTCATCTTCAATAAGATCAAATGAGCCCCTGTTGCCCTCCCTTCACCACCAAATAGGTTCAGACACTATTCATTGGTTGTTGAAGGAGCAAACTCAGCTTTTCAGAACCCTTCATGGCAAAAGCACTATGATGTTACCCCAATGATCCTCCCACTCACAAATCTATCCAACTTGCACAAAAATGGAACCACCTGATTATTGTACTAAATCATCCCCATGCAACGACAAATCAATCAAACTTGTCTTCGTCTACAAACTCTAAAAAATTCCACGTGCTCCTGGTGATAATTGAGTTGTTATTCAGTTCAGAAAATCTCACTACATTGAGCTCCCCATTGATAATCCATGGAAGTTGCCCAGCCCATTCACATCGCTGATCTCCTGCCATAACTGAGGTCATAATCTTCTATCATTTGGACCATATACTCCGCTAGCCACTCATCATCATCCGCTTTACTCTTGCACACGAGAAAATGCCTTTACGATCAATGTTCTAAAAATCGCTAGGCGCTGGGCGGGCGGCGAGCAGGTGCCTAGCGCCCAGGGGCCTAGGCGATCTTAGGTTTTGTATTATAACTTTAATAATTTATAAAAGTTAAGCATAATACTTTATCAATTACATCTAGTTTAATGCCAATATACATATGCAAAATTTAAAAACATGAAAAATTAACAATCGTGAACAAAATTTATTAAAACTCAAATGACTGAAGTTGGTCATGATGGGTACTTTATATAAATTTGAATTTGTGTACTCTTTTATTTTTCATCAAATTGCATGAATAACCTCAGTTATGTTTGATAAAATCTACATTAGTAAAATTGGTACCGGCAGATCATTTGAGAATTCCATTAAGTAATCATCATTTGCTACATTTAGACATATACTGAATAAAAAATAATTAAATAGTTTATTTCTAAAAAATAGGAAAAAAAAATAAAATAAGAACACAATCAGCTTTATTAAAAAATAAAAAAATAAAAATAAAAATCGCCCAGACCGCCTAGACCCCCGCCTAGAGTCCGCCTAGGCCACCTAGACCTCGCCTAGATCCCGCCCAGACCCGCCCAGACTGCCCAAAACCGCCCAGCCATTAATCTGGGCGGTTTTCCACCTTCTAGCGCCTAGGCGGCCGCCTAGACCAATTTTTAGAACACTGTTTACGATCATCCTCTACATCAATCACCGGAGTATCCTATAGAGCTAGGATACCACCCAACCTCCCTACTGCATGAAGGAGATTCCAACCTACATCCCTAGGTGATCATAAACTTCTAGTCATGCCTAGCTCCAACTCCCATAATCTAGATTCACATGGAAAGACTAACGACGATTTCCATCGTCTTAACAATGGTCCTTCTGTCTCTGCTTGTCAACCCCTGACATTGAACGCCATTACTTTTAGATTCATGAGAAAAATCAGCCTCACACAACCACGCCCACTCACAAGCTACTGCCAGCCAGCCTTGAACCACTAACGTTGTGACTGCAATTTTTCCCCATCGTTGTCATCTGATTCCTCATCAGAATCCACCACCAAATTGTGACCTTATCTAAATCAACAATGGTATCCATAGCCATATTCATATATGCTACCACAGCTCAAATCCTCTTCCTCTGTTCCTCATCAACAGTTAGTCTCTCCATCGCTGCATCCTTCAGTCTTCCTTCCATTGTAAACAACTTTATAATTATAGTATTGTGGCAGGTAATTTTATCTCATTTTCGCCATGCATGCACTACGTATATGTAAAACTCCTGATTATCCTTGCTCTGACAAAATAATTAAATAATTAGTGCTGATAGCCTTCTGTTAGTCATAAAAGCAAAGAGCTCAGGTGCAGAAGTGCTATGTAATTTTCGTTGTTTCCATGCATCATCAAATCATTTATAATTCTATTTCCTTGGTTCGTGATTTTTATATAGAAGAAGACGAAAACGTTTGATATATGTAATAGTAGCATACTTGACCTCATTATATTTCTGAAAGACGAATAAGATTGAATTGCATCTTATTTTTTCAGTTTCAAAGTTGCTGTTGCCATGCCAAATCTTGACGAATTGCTAAAGGATAACCCTACCATGTATTTGCATCAATTTGGTTTGAATGGAGGAAGACAAATTTTTATCCTGTCCACTATAGCGAGCTTGTTCGTCTTGCTGCTCTCTACAAGTAAGTAAGCCATTCATAATTGTTGTTTATCTTTTCCTACATAAGATTGTTGGTTCTTTAGCTTTTCATTCGGTAAAAGAATCTCACGGATATATCTAATTTTTTTCCGTTGATGCTGCGTGTTTCTGTTGTTACAATCTATAACAAGAACAAGAGTAGAAGAATTGCCCAACAGGAGGGGAAAAAATTACAAAAGGGTTGGGTGGGGATTAAGCGCATTAGGATGAGAAGTATTTGAGATATAACATCTTAGCTCAAAAGTACAATTTTTTTTTTAAAATTTTTAATTTATTTATTTATATATATTTTTTATTATGCCCCAAAACAGTTTTCATATTACGAGTCTACATGCACATCATGTTTTTGCTATATTGGCAAAGAGGGAGTATGTTTTCTGGGCCGTCGCCACAATGCTATATTTTTGTGAAGGCGCCTTGCCCTCTGAAAACTTTGCCTTTTCCAAATCACTATGTGTCAGCCAAGACACCTACGTCCTAACTAAGGCACTAATCAAGTTATTATTATTTTTCTCCTCGAGGGGACCCAAAAGTTAAATAAAACTAAAATGATGAATAATAAATTTGTTATTAGAAATTCAAGGATAATTAAATTGAAACAAATTTCTAAGTGTTCTTTTCCCAACTTTTAGTTTGACAATCACACTTAACGAGCAATGTGCATCAGACGCTTCTTATACAATGACCTTGAAATTGTTGACAAATAAAATCAGGTATGCTTGTATTGTCGGTAATTCAAATTAAGAATGAACTGTTATACTAATTATTAAAAAAAAAATGTTAAACTTCTAATTTTGATTGAAGGGATTTTGACTTTTTTTTTTCACATTTTGAGTCTAATTATAAACCTTGTAACTATTTCTTTTTCACATTTTGGAAGAGAAAGTATATTTCTAAGCTGGAAGAGTTACACCCACTTCAAGTATTCCAAGTTCAGTTGCTAATGAATTGGTGAAGATTTGTAGGAACTTTCTTTGGGGCACAATTGAATCCACAAATGGGCAGTCACATGCAAACCAAAAAAAAAGTGTGTTTTTTTTTTTTTTTTTTTTTTGGTGGGGGGGGGGGGGGGGGGGGGGGGGGGGGGGGGGGGGGGGGGTGGGGTAGGCTGAAGGTTGAAAATCAATGTTCAACCTAGCACTATTAACGAAATGGTTATGGATATTTGGGACTAAGAAGGGGCATTATGGAAATCAGTCATTGTTCATAAAGAAGGTTACATCTTCACATGGCTGCTCATGATGGAGGGCGGTTCTGAATCTCCAATGCTATTTGATGGTCACAAAACTGATTTTTCAGGAGATCCATTGGCAATGGAAACCCCTCAAAGAGTCCTTTGGAGACATTTTCAACATCTCACCATGCAAAATTGGGGGTGCCGCGCAATTTTTTGTCCCAAATGACCAAGAAGAGGTGGTTGGATTTGGCTCTTACAAGGGGTCCTAGGCAATGTGGAAAGGAAAGCCTGATCAGCCTCGTAGAAACTTTGAAGCAGGTTTTGTTGCAGCAGAAAATGACTCATGTAATAAGATGATTCAGCCAGTCCTCGGTTGGTAGCTGCCATGATTTTAAGTTTCAATAATCTCTGAGATCCACCCATAATGAGCAGCTACAGCATTCTGATATATTCCAGAACAAGATGTGGTCACTGTTACTATCACCATAGTCTTATCTGGCATGTTTCATATTTTTGCCGGTGTCTCTTGGTTGATTGACTGATGAAACAGGAAAATTTGACAAGACAATAGGATGAAGGGGAATGGGATTTGATATTATGATCTCTTAACACTATTATTGACATGGCAAATGGTTTTAGCTTTTATCTTCAATATCTTCGAAGAATTGATCCATGCTGCAAAGTTGACATTTCCTTATTTCGAATTCTGCTTCAATAAAATAAACTCATCTACTCGAATGTATTGTTCTGTATCTGTTCCTAATACCAGATCTCTTCTTTAGTTTAATTTGTGCCTATAACTTGAATATATCATTAGTTTTGTTGCATTATTTGTAAATGATCAATGTTTTGAGATTGCAATTGGATGGTTCTGATTTCCGTATACAGTTTTGTTCATGTTCTTTGTAACCTTTGTCACTAAAATGTGAGACATTGTATATTCAGATATGGAGGTCTTTATTCTTGATTCTGACATTCTGGTGTTAAAATTCACTGTCTTCACTTAACAACTCTGTTGGGTCTGAGGATCAAATGGCTGAAAGGTCTCCAAATGGCGCAGTGATGGCATTCGGGAAGAATAGGTATTTATGGATTTATCAAACGTACTTAATACCTATTACGTACATGCTGATATTTTCTTATTTTTAGAGACAACTTGAAAGCTTTGTGATGATATCAATGATAACTAGGACATGTTCTATAAGCTTGTCTGTGCTCAAGTCCCTCTTCCTTTTCAAGAATAATTCATGGGAATCTCGGCATCTAGATAGAAAACCAAAACTAATGTGTTTTCTGTCCTGATTAAAGATGAATTACTTACAAAATGGTAGTTTCCTGCCTATGACAGTAAGTCTTAACTGCTGCTTAACTCTCCTTGTGACAATTTCGACATTAGTCATCAGGAACAAACCGATTTTGTCTCTGTGGGCCGCTTGTGTGCCCAGAAGCCACCAAAATAATGAGAGTGCTAGAAACTGAATGATAGGTAGACAATCTTATCGTTGATTACAACAGACTCATAAAGCCTTTATATGGACACAACAATCACTTAACTACTCTGATTTCGACATAGTGACATGACAAATCTTAAAAAGTTTGGATATGAATATTGCAATGGACATGCTACTAAGAGGCTGTTGGTTGAAAACACTGAATACTGAGCTGATGCTAAAAGCTTTTAAAGTTTTTAACATGATAATGGTGTCAAAATAGAAATATACGATAGAAATATAAGATGAAGATGAAGGTTTGGAACACTTACCACTTTTAGTGTTGAGCAAGAAAATTTTACTTTTCTCAACATTTAATTTGGCACTAAACACCAAACACTACTTTAGTTCAGACTAGGTTAGTCAACGCTTTAGACGTTAATATCTAGATTTCAGACTCATTAACATCTAGACTTAATGACCCATCTAGATTAAAGACCCATTAACAAACAACACTTAATAAGAAAAACACTGAAT
This sequence comes from Berberis vulgaris, assembly GCA_963556465.1. Classification (NCBI taxonomy): domain Eukaryota; kingdom Viridiplantae; phylum Streptophyta; class Magnoliopsida; order Ranunculales; family Berberidaceae; genus Berberis; species Berberis vulgaris. The sequence goes on along the minus strand of OY747131.1, from coordinate 48,462,364 downwards.
GTACCAAAGTTAAGTCTTAAGAGATAAAATGTTTAATAATCATGCTCGTAGATAATATTCATTTTATATTACAAGTAGAGTGAAGATATATCAAATTATCAAAATCTTGGTTCAAGTCATATCTAGAAAATGCAAATAATCACCAAGCTATTCATATCTTCTAACTTTGTAATGCAAATGGGCTGGAGGAACAATGCATATGTAAATCTGTCATGCACCAATTTGTTCTTCCAAAAATGCCCCCATCTAAAAACAAGAAACCCCAAACTATCCCCCTCTCTTATTACTTAATTGTAATTAAGTCCTAACATAATTTATTTTAAGCCCCCAGTTATATGTAAATTATAAATAGGCCATTACATCTTACTTTTATTCTCATTTTGCCCCTCACATCTATACATTTTACAATCAAAACTAACCCTTCCTAAATATTGATTAATTATACCTAAACCCTTAACATAATTTATTTGAAGTCTTCAATTATTTATAAACTATAACAAGGCCCTTATGTCGAACTTTTTGATTTTCCACTTTGCCTTCTACATTCTATACTTTTTACAATCATAACCAACCTACTCTCAAATATTGATTAATTATACATAAACCCCTAACATAATTTATTTGAAGCCCTCAATTATCTAAAATTATAAATAGCCCCTTACAACAGTGAGTGTAATCTTGATTACAATATTTTTATGATTATTTTGCTTAGAAATCCTTAATCAAATCTCCTAAAATTTTAATTTTACTTATCATTGAAGTTATAGAATAAATTAAAAATTATTGAAATATTCGCACACGTAGAGCGCGTCCACACCCTAGTGAACCTTAGTAAATAAACTCATTTTGGATTTATAATTCATAAAATCGGTTAAATAAAAAAGTTACACTATTACCCATCTTTCAACAACGTCGTTCAATAATCATGCCATTATTTGTGCAAATTATCTAAAAATATCATGTCCATCTTATGCCAATGACATTCTCGATGCAAGAAATTAAGTAGGAAGAGCTCTAGTTTTTTTTTCCTTTTAAATTTTATAATTGATAATTAGAGAGGGGACATTGTTTTAAAGAGGTCAATCCCCATCCTGATGAGAACACCTCATTAAATAGGTACAAGATACATTATTATTATTATTATTATTATTATCATTATTATTATTATTATATTTTTTTAAATCTTGAGGATTGTTCGAGGCATATCAACCCCATGACATGTATAGAGCCATGTCCGACACATATCCGACGAGTGTCGTTACCAACATGGTGCATGATACAAACACAAAGTCCATGGAGTGTTGTGCTTCCTAGCTTAACCACCTAGAAACGTAGAAAAGTTATACTCAAATACCCAATGTTAATGGCACCACGCTAATTGAGGACACCACATGCTAAAAACATGTCCTTTGGCCCCACAGACCTTTCCGATTTACCAACACAAGAATAAAAGCCCCCAAACAATCAGTTTGTAGAATGGCTCTTGGGCATATCACTATTTCTAAATCATTTGAACTTAAAAGCCATCCTATAGTTTGGCCTAGATTTTGTCCTATGCAAGTTAATTTGATTGGATAACCAACCTGTATCTGTGTTTTGGTGCAGCCTTTTCATAAAGGAATGCTTGAAAGAGTTCTATTCAACGTATGATGATACCCTCTTAAGATGGAATGGAGCTGAGCTTTTGACAAGAATGGCAAATCGGTTGTTGAGCGGAGACAATGAACTGATGTTGAAGATTCAACCCCCTTCTACATTCTTCCCAATAGCTCGCCATGATATTGCAAGGTATTCTTGCAGATGCCTTATTTATGTACGATTTGGACAAGAATATGTTATTATGGTTTCATAGTTTACAAACATGATGTGTGATGTCTACATGAGCACCAAGTATCTTATGGGTTTTTGTCATAACTTTTAGACCAATTGAATGCATGAAATTATACATAGTACTAATATTAGTGGTGATTCCTGGCAGTGAGATTCTTAGTTTTTTACCTTGTACTTGCATATTATTGGATCAAAGGCCATACTTGAAAACATAGCCCTGGATCCATGCACAATTACAGAAGATCTCCTTCAGCCACTCTCTTTTACAGTTCTTTCTATTTTTATCTATTTTTAAATTATTTTTGTTGCAATATCCCAATGCCTACTATCCAAAGGCCCTACTGGAAAAGATAGCTCTGGAAACCAATGATAGTCATATGCACAGCTTATTTGGACGTGTTCTGGCACGTTGGACCATGTTTCTTCTCTGTTTACTATGATTGGAAAGAAAGAAATATAGAAATGAGAAAGGCTACATGGCGAGGAAATGAGCGAGGAAACCAGCGAGAGGAGTGAGGTGGAAGGAGGGGAACCATTCACTCCCCTCGGGATGCGCGTTGACTTTTCTTGCACGCATCCCGAGGGGGTGAATGGCTCCCCTCCCTCCACCTCACTGCCCTCGCTGGTTTCCTCGCTCATTTCCTCGACATTTAGAATTCCTGTATAGAAATTTATCATCGTACTAGTAGCTTATTAGTTATGCTACCATGTATAAACAGCTTTCTCATTTGTTTCTTACTTCTATGGCTTACAAGCAGATATTTTGCTGCACCAGCTAATGATACAGAGAGGGATCATCAAGACATTCTAATCACAAAGATTTTGGACGAATCTTACACATTTCATTTTTGGAACAGTTTAACTTCCACTCTTGTGCCAGAGGCTGGGAGTCTTGTGGCAAAGCTTCTTGACCTCCATTGCATCCATTGTTTCGACATGTTGTGATTCTTATAAGCTGTGACCGTTCGCTGTTCAATGTAAGTAGTTTTCTCATATCTCAGTTGGAAAAAGGGGACAACTCTGTTTTCAGTAACCTCTGTCTGCTCCAGTCCTTTATTAATCATCTCTGGCTTGATGGTGCCATTTGAGTATGTCTCGATTGATGTGTGGCAAAAGATACATATAAATGGGAAATGGCACAGATCTAATCATCACATTCTTGAGGACATAGTAAATCTTGAGTATGTGCAAGGGAGCAAGGGGAAGGATTGAAATTAAACATTATTTCTATCGTTTGACTGACCCAGAGTCCAAAAGCGTCGAAGTATGGAAGATTGTTGGTTGTGTAGTAGAAGATTTGATTACTCTCCAAAGGGAAGCAATTCAAGATCTCAATTTTTTTAGGATCTTCAAATACACGGTGGGGGTAAACGGGACACCACAACTGAACCACCACTGCCACCAGAATTATCTTTTGTACTTCTTGAATTATCGGATGTGTAAGACACTGGATTAGTTTATCCATTTTAAGGAAGGTTTAAGTGTATACTAGGGGATTGATGTGCTTTATGTGTGTATATTCAATATTGATCTTATTTGAAAATTAATATGTATAAATTAAAATTTTTGGGTGTTTTGGCTAAAAATTTTAAGTTGGCTAACAAAATGTTATACTAAATTGAAGACGTTAGTTAAAAAAAATTACACGCGCCAATTATGATAGTAGGCATTAATATGGTATAAGTATTATAAAAATCATGTATAAAAAGACACAAATACCCTTTGATAATGTTCATCTAGTATTGATTTTGCTTTGCTTGTAAATATATTAAGAAATGCGAGGGCAATTGTGGAAAATCAAACAATTGGCGAAATAGTAAAAAAATGTAACAATGGTTTTGTTTAAAAAGATACAAACACCCTTCTTTTACTATTTATATACGTTGATTTTGCTCGTAAATGTTAAGACCTGTGGAGGGCATATGTTGAATTCAAATATTGGAAAATGATTAAAAAATATGCAATAGTATTTTGATTGGAAAGACAAACATGCCCTTTTTTATTGTTCATATATTATTGGTTCGTGCCCGTAATAGTTAGAAATGTGGAGGGCGATGGCATCATTTCAAGGAGTTTTTCTTACTTGTGAAGTAAATAATGACGGCTACTGAAATTCCTAATTAATCCATTGGTACTATTCATATTCTATAATTTCTCCTGCGAATACTAAGATTTGTGGAGATTGTTTTCGGGAATCCCAAATATTATGAAGTTGTAATAGTGTTTTATTGAAAAGACCCAAATTCCATTTGTACCCCCAAACAAAAAAACAAAGAAATAGAATAATCACGTAAATGATGGAAATGTTGAGGGGCATTTTAGGCAATTCAAAAGTAAATATATAATAGTGTTTTATTAAAAATACACAAGTTTCATTTATACCCCCTAACAAAACAAAACAAAACAGGAAAATCACGTAAATAATATAAGGGTGATTTTGGCAATTTAAAGTAGGCAATGACACACGTTTCACAGTGAATATTCGTTATATAAGAGTGTATATTTTTGTTTCCTTCGAAAATGTCTATGACTGAATTGTGATGTTGTAGTAGTAGTGATTCAAAAGCTCAAGGGAACTGTGTATTGGATGACTGATTTCCAATTGAATTAAGGTGTTTGTCAAAGGCGTCCTTTACTTGGTTGAAGGGGCCTCATTTCCCCCTTCTGAATTTTTATTTAAGGGACTCTTAGTTCATAACACTTGTCCTTTAGTGTTTGACAATGGCCACCATCATTCACAATGGAAATTGGAGCTAACCGGAGCTTGAGAGAGGAACCCTCAAAGAATCAAAAGGGGCAACAATGTAGATTGTTGTCGAGAATGCTTTAATTTCATCAAATGCAGATGTAGATGACATTTAGGAGGTATGTATATTATTTAAATGTATAATGTTATATTTTTCTTGAGACCTTTGGGTAGCATAGCTGAAAAGGGACTACAGAAGATGTCCCAGCCACTTGTGGTACATTATCTATTTATAATTTAGTGAATTCTTATGGGATTGATGGTTCATATGAATGCAACAATGGCGATAAACAAGAGATTTTGCTAAAAGGTAAGAAACCAATACTTTAATTATAAGTCCAAAACCTGGGACCATTTCACCATTTTCATTTTAAATTTAAAAGTTGGACTTTTAAGAGTCACCACCAAATATTAGACCCACACCTACAGCACAAAGTTAGGATTTGTCAAACTCACTCAACTAAACCTATCTTTCTTTTTCACTATCTCCTTCTTTACTACCATCTCCTTCCATCATTCATCATCAATAACCAAACTTAACATCTCTTCTCTTCCTATAATCTCAATCACCCACCATTTCTCCCAAAAGTTTTCTTAAACAACAAAATGAAAGGGGTGTTTGTTTTTGCTTACAATTGAAACTTGGAAGACTTCATAAGAAGTAACATTGTTAAATGAGTGTTTGTTTTTAGTTTCAATAAGAAGTCAAACTTTTGAGCAACTAATCATTGATACTCAGTCACTTACCAAAATTTTTTATTCCAATAATAACGTTCACTTGCCCTCCCTTTTGTCACGCGAGTTGTGTCGTCGCTTTACAGTCAATCGCCTAATATTGAGTGTTGAGGTCTTGAATTGATACGGTATGTATATCCTGATTACTTGTTACCAACATATGTTTATCCGTTCAGAAAAAAGTATGTCAAAATACACATACGACCAGCTAAATAGTATGTTGATTCATACATGCAGCCAACCAAAATGTATATGGAGTCGTCAATACAACCTATGCAACCGTGTATGTGTGTACTGGACACCAAGTTACCAATAGTGTTTCATCCTTTCAGCCAAAAAGCATGTCAAAAGACACATACGATTAGCGAAAAAGGGATGTCAATAGCCACATGCAACCAAAGAAAAAATATGTTGCTTGACACATATAGCCAACCAAAAAGCATGTTGAATCAGCTGAACAAAAAGGGAATCAAGGTTTTTTCGATCTACTTTGAAATCCCTCTAAGTGCTTCGTCAAAACCCTATTCGGACCCCTCCTTCCTTATTCTTCTTCTTTATTTTTATTTTTTTCTTATTCTTTGTGATGATAGCACATAGTGGAGGAAGAAGAAAGCAGAAATAAGAAAAATAAAGGAAATAGATGAAGAAAATAATAAGAAAGTAAAGAAGATGAATGAGGAGTAAGGGAAGGAAACAAAATTAGGAAGTTGAAGGGAAAATAATGAAGAGAAGGGTGGGTGGTAGTGACGATGATGAAAGAGGTAATGAGAGGAAATTAGTAATTATGAAGATGACGGGTTGGTTGGGTGGCTCTTAATCATAAGGGATAGTAGTCAAATGTATAAAAGTTGACCCCCAATTTATTGTGGGTGCTCTTAGGATGTGCACCATTTTAATGTGGATGCTCTAACTAGTGATGGCTTTAATCTAGAATATATAATGCAAGTTTCCCTTTGGAACAGTGAACCCATGTGTCTTCGTCCTGATTTTTGGAATGCCTAAAATACCCTCCCAACTTTATTATATTTACAAGAAAAACCAATAGATAGGTGAATAATGACCATGGGTATTTTTGTAATTTAAATTTAAAAACTTGTATGTACCACTTTACCCTTTCAAATTTAGATTATTTACGATCAAAATTCGAACCTCTCAAATATTGATAATTATAGCTAAGCCCCTAACATAATTTATTTAAAACCCTTCAATTATCTATAAATTATAAAAAAAAAAACCTCGCATCTAGTTTTTTGAATTTTCATCAAAATCAGCCCCTGTAAACATTTATTAATTACAGCTAGGCCCTAATATATAATTTATTCGAAGCCCTCCAATTATCTGAAATCTAAAAAATAAATAAATAAATAACTCTTACATCTAACTTTTGGATTTCTCATTGTCCTCCACATTTCATATTTTTACAATCAAAACTGGTCTCTCTCAAACATTCATTAATTATAACTAAGCCCTACATAGTTTATTTGAAGCCCTTTATTTATATATAAACTATACATAGGCACTTAAAATTATATATAATTTGATGATACCTCAAAATAGATCGATCATCACGGCCGTACACGTGGCATAAAACCTCATCACGAGAATACAACGCCTGGTCCATTGGGCCAGCTCATAAATCCCAGAAGGATTGAGGCTAATTATAGAGGCCCAGACTAGGCCCACCTCTAAGGAGACGTAAACAGGATCCGAATCAAAGCCCAAATCCAAGGCCGTTACATGTTCTCTCAAATATAAGAAGAATGTTGCACCAAGAAAGAGTCGTGGAGGGACCTACGTCTCCACGAACGCATCTCCATTAAGGAGAAAACTGTTACAAAAACATATCCTTCCATTGCGTCTCACATGGTTAAGACACGTAGAGAATGAACCACGACCATTATAAAAGGTAAAGAGAACATTCGACAAGGGTATGCAATTTTAACTGAGTTTTGTCCAGATTTACTTCCTTCTTCCAACAGAGTTACTGACTTAAGTATCTGAGTGCCTTCGAAGACCAAAAAGGTGGTCCTTGGCAGTCTAATAATGGTTTTGCAGGTCAAACTCACAGGAGGACGATTTTTTGACACATTAGTGTGGCGCCATCCGTGGGGAACGACGAGTTTTCCTTTATCCTAAAAATAAGATTCAGTGACAAAGCTCATGCAACCTGATAGAAGATCAATGGTGTACTCCACAAAATTTTCGACCTGACGATAAAAGATATGAAATGCATCCCAATACTGATTCAGAGACAACCATACCTACCGGTAGAGAACTCCAGCAGGTAACAACTCAGACTTCTCTGACATCATGGGGAATCCCCTCGGATCCTCGAGTGGAGACGTTTATGACTCAGATGGACAATGTGATTGAAATGATAGACATGATCATCCGAAACTTACAAGGAAACAACTTTCAAGAAGAAATCATCCAGCTTAAGAAACATCGGACTAATAATAACTCAAAATGCAATCAGCGAACGCCCAAATATGAAAGAGCATTCTCAGCTTTGACGACAAGTCGAAGTGAGATTCTCGAACCAATTGCGAGAAGAGAATATGTCAAATGGCCGCCGAAGATGAGACGAAATCCGGAGAAACGGAACAAGGGCAAACATTGTCTCATCCATGACGACTACGACCATGATACCGAAGATTGTTGCAGCTTAAGAGACGAGATTGAACGTCATATCAAACAAGAACGACTCAAAGAATTCACCAAATTTGAGAATGAAACAGCCGTTTCAAATTAGCAAGCAAATGAAACAATTTGCATCTTGCGTGGCACAGGCGGAGAAAAGGAGCAGTCCAATCGATCCAGAAAGCGCTTAGTCAGGGACTTACGCACAAAGATCAGATTTTAGGAACCATCCGCACAACGCGCAAAGATAATGCAAAGGACTTTAACCTTCTCAAACGAGAATGGAGTTAATTTCCCACACAACGATACTTTAGTGATTTTGGTCATGATAGTAAAATGGGAAATCAAAAGGGTATTGATCGACACTGGTAGATCGACTAACCTATTATACCTAACAGCTTTCAGAAGGATGCAATTCACCACTGAGATGTTCTCATTGAGCGATCAGTCTATGGTAGGTTTCAATGAAGAGCAATGTAACCCACTAGGAATGATCTGATTACCAGTCGAAGCGGGAAAACCAGAGTAGCAGCGAGTATTAATGACATATTTTCTCGTCGTTGATGTTCCTGCTGCATACAATATGCTACTCAGAAGACCATGGATACACAATATAGGTGCAATATCCTCCACTATGCACCAATGTGTGAAATATCACATCGACAGTGGCGTTGGAAAAATAAAAGGAGACCAACCAGCAGCCCGAGAGTGTCATTTTGCTGCTATAAAGACCCCTCACAAATAGCAATTACCGCAAAGACTAGAGGAGTTTTCGCAGCGATCCGATGAAATAAGTTTGGATTCTCCAAACGATAATACGGCTCCAACTACTCCGCGAGATCGACCCAACACTGGATAACCGAAAGAAGAAATGGTTGAGGTCTATTTAGATAATGAAGCTAAAATGGCAGTCTGAATTGGCACAAACATCCAACCTGAACTCCCCATAAAACTAATCCAAATGCTAAAAGATAACCAAGATTTTTTTGCATGGACAATGAAAGACATGGTGGGAATATATCCATCCATCATTTTCCACAAATTGCAAGTAAATCCAGATAAGAAACCAGTTAGACAAAAAAGAAGACCGGTGGCCTCGGAGCACAATCAGGCGATAAACAAGAAAGTATTGGCTGCTCAATGCATTGATGATTTGAGAAGCTCACTATCCGGATTGGTTGGCAAACATGGTACTAGTAAAGAGGAAGAATGGGAAGTGGAGGGTGTGCATGGATTACACCGACGTAAATAAAGTTTGTCCCAAAGACACCTTCCCACTTCCACGAATAGACCAAATAGTGGATGCAACTGTCGGACACAAGATGTTGAACTTCATGGACGCGTACTCCGAATATAACCAAATACAAATGTAACATTTGATTAAGAAAAAAACATCTTTCATAACGGAAAGGGGGGATGTACTTTTATTGAGTAATGTCGTTCGGGTTGAAGAACGCAGGAACAACATATCAACGGCTAGTGAGAAAGATGTTCAGAGATCAGATCGGCAAAATGATGGAGGTCTACATCGATGATATGCTCGTCCAAAGCTCACGCAGAACAGAACATGTTACAGACCTCGAACAAGCTTTCGCCCAGCTTCGGAAATACAAGATGAAGCTAAATCCAGAGAAATGCACATTTGGATTGGAGTCAGTGGAGTTCCTAGGGTATATAGTCAACCAGAGAGGAATTGAAGCTGATCCAAATCAGATACAAGCGCTTCTCAACATGCAGTCACTGACAAACATCAAAGGTATTCAAAATCTTAACGGGAGGATAACAACTCTAAACAGATTTATTTCCAGGTCATCAGGCAAGTGTCTGCCTTTCTTCAAAATCTTGAAGGGGAACAAGACATTCGAATGAAATGACGAATGTGAAAGAGCCTTTCAAAACATTAAGACATACATGGGAAGCACGAAGCTGCTAACAAAACCAAACACAGAAGAAACATTGTATCTATATCCGTCCGTGTCCAAACACGCTGTAAGTTCAGCACTAATACGGGAAGAAAAATGAGTGCAGAAAACGGTGTACTACATCAGCAAAACACTTGCAAATGCAGAGATCAACTACCCAACCCCAGAGAAACTAGCGCTCGCTTTGATCGTGTCATTGAGGAAATTGCAACCATACTTCCAAGCACACCCGATCACAGTTATGATCGAACAACCGTTTCGATCAGTATTACACAAACCAGACTTATCGGGAAGAATGGTAAAATGGGTAATAAAGGTTGAACAATTTGACATTACTTATGCCCCTAGAACCGCTATCAAAGCCCAAGCATTAAGGGATTTGATCGCCGAGTTCACAAGAGGCAACACCCAATCCGGGGATAAGGAAAGCAAAACATAACAACCCAAACCAATCCCTGAAGGATGGATCCTCCGTTGTGATGGGGCATCTAACGAGGCAGGAAGTGGAGCCGGAATAGTCTTATACAACTCGGAAGGCATTGCATTAGAAAAAATGATAAAATTTAGTTTTGAAGCCTCCAATAATGAAGCTGTGATAACATGACTACAGTTACCAAAACATCTCGGAATAAGAGACGTTAATGTCTTTACGGACTCCAGGCTGGTGGTCAACCATATAAACAGCGAGTTCCAAGTGAAAAACGCTCGAATGAAAGCCTACCACCAGAAAACCACAGAACTAATAGAAGGATTCTGAAACACCACTGTCCGACAATGTGCACGAGCGGAAAATGGAAAAGCGGACGAGCTAGCTAAAGAAGCCTCAACATCAAAGGATAATGACAATCCACTCATCATGACACAAGGTAGCTCCATACTAGAAAATCAATCAAAAGAAGCATGCGCCTTAAACCAAGGTGTCAATTGGATGACTCCAATACTGACGTAAATTTTAAACGGATAACTCCCAACAGACAAGATGGAAGCCAGGAAGTTACAAAATCGGGCAGCCAGATATACAATGATAAATGACAAATTGTACAGAAAGTCTGCCATGAACTTGTTATTAAGATGCCTAGCACCAGGAGATGCCGAATACATCCTAGAAGAAATACACCACAACACGTGCGAGAATCATCCGGGGGGAAGAACATTGGCCTACAAAGCTCTCACATTAGGGTATTATTGGCCAACGATGCGGGCAGACGCTCAAAACCTAGTTCGTAAATGTGACAAGTGCCAAAGATTCGCCCCAAACACTCACATGTCGGGACAAAATTTGATTCCAATGAGCAGCCCCTGGCCATTTGCACAATGGGGAATGGACATCGTATGACCACTCCCAGCATCCGACAAAAAGAAATTTCTCCTTGTGGCAGCAATAGACTACTTCACCAAATGGGTAGAAGTAGAGCCCTTCACAAAGATAGGAGAAGCACAAGTCGAGAAAATTCTCTGGAGAGATATCATATGTAGATTCGGGATCCCAAGAGTAATCATTACTGACAATGGAAGGTAGTTCGAAGGAAAAAAGGTCAAGGAGTTATGCGAGAGAGTAAATATCGAGCAACACTTCTCTGCACAAGCTCACCCGCAAATAAACGGGCAAGTCAAAGTCACTAACAGAACAATTTTGTAGGCAATTAAAAGAATACTCGAGACAGCAAAAGGACTATGGACGTCTGAATTACCTGGTGTCCTTTGGGCATACTTGACAACAAAAGGAACTCCAACGGGAGAAACACCGTTTGCACTCACTTATGGTACCCGTGGAGGTCGGAATGCCAACATTCTGAATAGAAGAATTTTGCGCTCAGGCCAACATCGAAGCATTAAGAATCGGGTTGGATCTCCTTGAAGAAAAATAAGAACCAACCTCGACTAAAATAACAACATACCAACAGTGCGTGGCAGGGTACTACAACAAGAAGATACAGATCCGAAACTTCAATGTCGGAGATTGGGTGTTACGAAGGTCGAACTAAACACAAAAAAGCTCGATATAGGCAAGCTTAACCCAAACTGGGAAGGACCCTATCGAGCGACAAAAATCAACAGACCAGGAACATACTGGTTGGAAGACAAAGAGGGTGAAACGATACCTCGACCATGGAATGTAGAACACTTGAAAAGATATTATCAATAAAGTCATTCGCTCTCAATTTCGAAACAAACAAATACGATTAAGACAAAAAGTCAGATTAAAAATAGACTCGAGAAAACACTCAGCATGGCTAGAGTATCGAGCAAATAAATATGTTGGACGAACGAGTCAGACATAAAAACTTCTGGCCTGATCAACCACAAAGTAATAAAGTACCAGGACATGAGAGCCGAACTTTTACGTCGATTGTAATGTACGAAATCGTAATCCGAATGAGAAACAAGATTCAGTGAACCAAAGCTTTCGTACGACTGGAATGTCGAGTATCGAAGCCACCCACGAAAATTCAGACAACAGAAGTCGGGGATCTCCCAAAAATGTCACAAGTAAAAACTAAACAAGCTAGACATATGGGACACAAAAATGCAAAATAACAAATTTTGATTTATGTTCTAAAAATGGAGATTACAAAAAGAAAAAAATATAACAACTAAGAGGAATCACTATCGTGAACATCATCTTCAGCAAGCATAGGGTTAGCAGGCTCCTCGACATCCGAATCACCCATCAAATTCGGAACAACTTCCTCAATATCGTCAAACTCATGCTCAGTGAGGCTACGGTAGGGGGACATGTTCAAACCCTCTGTTTTCAGAAAATCTACAAAATCATGGAGACCCTCAACCACTCTCTTAAAATCTGCAGCCTTCACTACCTTTAACTTCTTCTTAACAGTCGACAGCTTGGCTTGGGTAGACGCTAACTCTTTGTCGACATTGGCAAGTTTAGCAGCGACCGCCGACTTGGTCTCATCAAGCTCGAAATTCAACTCAATAATACGGGCGGTAGTAGCCCTAAGCTTGTCAGAACACTCATTGGCGGAGCGAACAACCGCGTCACGTTCGACCTTTCGGTTAGACAACTCTTTCTCAGTAACATCCAAACGGGAACGCAACTGGCCCGATTCCACCTCAAATGTCTCAAGGTTGGAAGCAAATGCATCATGTGTAGCCTCGAGTCCACTCAACAGCTCCCTCACAAAATCCGCAACCCTCTCATGTTTCGCGCACTGCGCCTTCAACAAATCCATTCGATGAAGAACATGGGAGAGAACCAAAATGTGGCCCAAAAGCTTTCGCTCAACATGAGCAGCTTGATCATGAGGCGCCCTACTGTCTGAGCCCATAACGGTCGCATAAGTAAGATGTGTCATCCCCTCCATAAGATGCTGGAGCCATCATCAATATGACGACGTGGTTGACGCATGGGCATAGGAGCTTTATTAGCCAACCACAAATAAGGTTGCGAGCAATATCCTTAACATCAGCCTCGGAAGGCCAGAAAGTCTCGCCAAGGACAAAAGGAGCAGGGCGAGAATCGGAAGGAGTAGGGCGATAACCGAAAAGAACAGGGCGAGGAGCAGAAGAAGCAGCACGAGCTCCCAAAGTACCAGCCACAACAAAAGAAACATCAAGCTTGTGATCTCGAGAACGAGTTGCAACTTGATCCTCTACTGACGGATCATAATAAAAATCATCCAAAGTCATAGTATCCTTCGGATTAGTCGACATCCAAACACCCATCTGAAACATTTTATTTTTGATGATGCGCGAATCATCAATCGGGTGGATACTAGCTTTTTCTCATGATCATCCAAAGGGGGGGAAACATGCTTCTTACTTACCTCGAGGACTCAGTTTACCTCTTCGTCTTCAGGAGCAGAGGAATCATCACCCGAACCACGACCCCCTTCTGAAGAGGGGCAAGATGAGAAGGGGTCCTGGCGGAGTCAAGGAAAGCAAAAACAAGCTTTTTCCTCTTCGAGACACGACCATAACTAACGACCAATATCTTGGAGGGGCTAGGAGGCATAGGAACTTACTTTTTCTTAACAATGGGACTAGTGTTCCTAGGACCTCGAGCAGAAGCAGGGACTCCTATGTCGCCAACACGCGCAACAGTAACCTCAGAAGCAATGCCTTCCCTACTCGGCAAAAGCAGACCACCACGGACAACAACGTCCGAAGAAAGGAAATATTTTACTGATACTCGGGGAAGATCACAAAACAGACGACGAAAATCCTGATTTTCCAAAGAGAGTGACAACTCAACCTTCTTAGGCTCCCGGAACGATCGCAGAATCTGATTCCTGCGGAATCTAAAATGGTTAGAAGAAAGATAAGCGTAAAACTAGGACCTCGACCAACCCACATACTCCTCTCGCAAGTCCTCGAAACAGGGAGGAGAACGCAAGTGACAAGTGTAACTAGGGTCCACACTAAATGTTAGGGTTTTGCATTCCCTGGTAGGGTCCACACTAAATGTTAGGGTTTTGCATTCCCTGGTAGGGTCCACACTAAACCCTACCAGGGAATGCAAAACCCTAACATTCATAGGGATGCGAGCAGCAACAGCCCTCGCCAAGATCGAAGTCAATACCTTCCAACCATTAGGAACAAGTTGAGCCAGAGCAATTCCAACCAAATCCAAATACTCCCAGATGATAGAAAGAGTCGGAAGCCTGAAACCTGCATGGAACACACCTGGATACAAAACAATGTATCCAGACTGAGGACGACAAGGATTGTCATCAACCCCGGGGAGAACAATCTCCAAATCATCTGACGGATGCTGTCTAGAGTCACGTGTGTCACCTTCTTGGGCATGAAAAAAGATTCCCAAATGGCAAGAGCGTGTCACCACCCAAAACTTTGGAATTAGACATAACTACAGTATGAATTTGAAAAATCAAGAGGTTAACAACCAGAAAACGAGAAGATGCAGAAGGAAGAAGATCATACACAAAGCCCCTCCTTTTTATAGGAACGAGCAATGAAGGGACCGCTCTTGGAGAACATGCAGAGTGTGACAACCGCATGAAATTGCGCCAAAACGAACAAGCGGATGGAACAACAGAGAGAAAACAAAAGTGGCAGATAATAAGGGCAGTAACCAAGCCGTAATGTTGTAATAAAAAAGCAAAGCTTCCACATAGTTAGTGGAGACTTGAACATACCCACTAACTAAGGGGAGAGTAGCTGATGATACATCAAAATAGACTGATCATCACGACTGTACACGTGGCATAAAACCTCATCACGAGAATACAACGGCCGATGCATTGGGCTAGCTCATAAAGCCCAGAAGGATTGAGGCCAATTAAAGGCCCAGATTAGGCCCACCTCTAAGGAGGCATTAGCAGGATTCAAATCCAGGCCCAGACGAATCAAAGCCCAAATCCAAGCCCGTTACACATTTTCTCATAGAGAAGAAGAACGTTGCACCAAGAAAGAGCCATAGAGGGACGTACGTCTTCACGAACGCATCTCGATTAAGGAGAAGACTGTTACAGAAACATCTCCTTCCGTTGCGCCCATACTTAACTCACGCAGAGAGTTAACCACAACCATTATAAAAGGTAAATGAAACATTCGACAAAGGTATACAACTTTAACTAAGTTTCATCCAGATTTACTTCATTCTTCCAACAGAGTTAGTGACTTAAGCATCAGAGTGCGTTCGGCTTGGCAGTCAAACTCACAGGATGACGATTTTTGGATGCATCATAATTTTTATTTATTTATAGAAATTCAAATATTTTAATATAATTAAAAAAATTGAATATCTGTGCACGTAAAGCGCATCGACATCTAAATAAGGGAGGCTATTAATAAACACCTAATAGATTGGTTATGGATGTCCAAACGGCCTACAAGCCAGGTATGAGAATACAAAGTCATACCCTAGTTGGATCTGGTGTATGTGTTGGACTTGCACACTAAAAAGTTATCGAAAATTCTAGGAAACCATGTTTTTGTAACCATGGTGACGTGGCGTGATCTTGAAAGAATGATGAAATCCCCAAAGTGTTTATGTGTATCTCGAGGTTGTAAAAAACATCCTCTAATGATGCTACATCATCCTGATTATAAAACATGGTTGCAAAACCTGGTTCCCTAGCCTCACTCAAAAGTTATTTGCCTAACTAAGATCAGGTGTTGAAGTATAACGGAAAAGACGGGCGGGGCAGGAGAGACACATTAGGACTCAGATTGGGGTTGGGTATGGCCTACTCCAACCATACCAGTGTTTAATATCGTTCATATGGATCGTCTCCTCCTGCAAGTGTTACTTGTAGCATCCAAAATGAATCTTGGTTTGTCAACTTTGCACTTTGAATCCTTGAACTAAACCGGTCTCACAAGGTACATCCCTCTGTGAACTTGTAGTATTGTATTGAGTAGTTCTTTCTTGATTTTTTTATAATAGCTGGATTTGAGTTGTTTGAATTCAGGATGGCTTTAGACAAGTGAAAGCATTGTACATTTACCACAATTTTGTTTTTGTAGGGAAGGTATTCGAATTGGATTGATTCTCCAATTCTGAGTTGAGTGTCCACTCTCTCTTACGATGACATTTTGTTGTTGATAGAGGGAGTAGAGTGAATGTGTGATGATCTTATTTACTTTCTCAAAACACCGTAAGAAGTTTGCTTCTTATTCTACAGCTGCACAAGACTAATAACAAGATCAACTCCTCCTCTTTCTCAACTACACACTTTTCTTTCAAGGTAAATCCTTTTTTTTTTTTTTTAAATTCTGACTCAATTGAATTGCTTTATTTGTTTGTGATTTGGTTATCTTGTACCTTGTTTTGTTTATTGTTGGTGTCTCGACTTTACACTTTCTTCATCTGAGATTTGATTGCTTTATGTTAGTTACAATAACATGTTAAATTCTAGAAAGAAGCTTTGGGATCATCTTGGGTTGGGTTGGGTTGAAGGTTTTAGGAGAGGATTACCCACAAATCACAACCAATCCAACTTTCCGTATGTATTTATTACTTCAAAATAAAAAAATACATATTTCATGAGTCATGAGACACGCACTATCCAAGTTTTTTATTTTGGTTGCCTGCTACAATGAATTTGTCGTAAAACCATGGCAACTTTTTTGTATTGTTTAATCATGAGAAATGGGACCTCAAGTCCTTCATTTGCACTCTGCAGGAATGCTTACTATTTTTTCGAAGTATTGGAAGTCTGAAATTTTGAGGAAAATTAAATACCTAAATCATAAACAATGTTTCAAAGATTCAGTTCATTTCTACACGTTTGCCTCGAGATCTGCGCTAAGCGTTTTTTTTAAGTGCTTAGAAGCTAACTTCTAACTGGAGTTAGAAGTTTTGAACGAGCTTCTGAATGAACTGTTTGTTTTGTTTTTGAATGTGCTGCTGATTAGAAGTTGTAAAATTAAAAGGTATTTGTTTTTAAGTGCTGAATGGGAACTGTTTGTTCAGGTGGTCAAACCCAAATGGGAGAAAACAAAGGAGACTGATGATCATGTGGGATGGGTATTTCCTTCCTCAAGCACTGAAGAACCAGGTACTGAACCAGATTCATTGAACGGAGCCAGAAATATCCGTGAACTTTATGAGCTCGCCAGTAAAAACTATTCGGGAAAATATACAGTTCCTGTGTGATTCTACCACAATTTTTACTTCCCATGTTTCAATTAGTAATATATTTTGTCTTTTTCTGGGCTCGCTAGGTGATACCATTGCTATTTGACAGGTTTTATGGGACAAAAACCTTAAAACAATTGTGAGCAATGAAATCTCAGAGATAATCCGCATGCTCAATTTTGAATTCAATGATATAACAGAGAATGCGGCGTTAGATCTTTACCCTTCTCACTTGCAAGCCCAGGTTGATGAGGTTAATGAGTGGATATATCATGATATAAACAATGGTGTTTACAAGTGTGGTTTTGCTAAGAAGCAATGACCTTATGAAGAGGTAAATATAGATGCAATATCTTGTTTTTGGCCGAATATCATTGAACACGGCTTGTTAATGCTATGTTGCTAATGAATACGTGCAGGCAGTGACAACGGTATATCAAGCTTTAGATAAATGTGAGGAAATACTCAGTAAGAATCGATATATCCGTGGGATCTCAATGACTGAAGCTGATATCCAGTTGTTCGCAACTCTTATACGGTTTGATGAGGTGTGTATCTGTTTTAAATTCGATTGTTCATAAATTTAGGTCATGTTTGGTTGCATGGAATTGTACTCCATCAAATTTGAGGGAATCAAAGGGGAGCGGGTGGGATGAAATAGGAATGGAACAGGGAGCTGATATGACATTCCAATCCAATTCTCTAATCTACACCCACCCACCCCTAAAGAATCCAATTTTTGTATTTTCAGAAACATGAGAATGTGATTCTAACTTCTAAGCAGAAAAATACCCTTAGCATGGGCAAAACTACATAAAATAAGAGTTCTCCTCCTTGATGTTGAAGATTACCATGTATTTTGAAAAAATATTTTCTTTGTCCAACCTAAGAAAGCATTTTATACAATTTTGTTAATTACCAAGAGGATAGACATCAATCATCATCACAAAATTAATGTTCTTGAGTCTCTCCTCTGTCCCTCCCCTTCCTTTTCATTTTCGGAAAATTTTCTTAAAACAAATTCTTTTGATGTGTTTTATTTTTGTTTCCTGTGGAAAACATAAAATAGTAGCGATGCATCATGGAGGAGAGGAGATAAGGGAGGGAGTGGGCTTAAAATGTGTGACTTCCCACCACCTATCTTCTCTCAAACTCATGGAAAAAAAAACTTTCTAGGAGTCCTAAGAATGTTTTTCCATGGAAAATTCTGAAGACATGACTATCTTCAACGTCATGGGATCAAATATGTCACGTTTTTTCTTATCTTCACTATTTTCATGATTTTTCAATGAAGAAAAAACAAACAGACACACCCTCTTAGTTAATTTAAGTTCTTTGTATATATTATCTTTGGTGCAATTTGTTTTATCTGCATGGTGATCTTCCAACATTAGATTTTTATGTCTCTGCAAATTTATACTTTCACAGGTTTATGTGGTGCACTTCAAGTGGAACAAAAAATTTGCTTCGTGAGTATCCCAATTTGTTCAATTACACCAAAGACATATGCATGAGTGATATGGTGAACATGGAACATATCAAAAAACACTACTATGGAAGCCATCCTTTTATTAATCCATGAGGTATCATTCCTGTTGGTCCCAACACAAATGATTTTTCCCTTCATGACAGGTAGAGATTTGGTTCTTAGTGTGTGTATTTTGTGTAGACATACTTCTTGCTAATGGGTCCTCCAATTGTAGTTCAGTTGGTCGGACAACCACTCTCTTTGTGAGAGGTCACGGTTCGAGACTCACCAATTAGGATTTTGTGAGTTTTCGCCCGATTATTAGGAGCACATGTGCTTCACCGTTGATAAGCTTTCGGGTATTGAATGCAGCTACTTAGATGGACTAGATCATTGCGAAGCGAAAGTGAATCTTCATGCAAGGTGAAGGCAATGGACCGGAACGAAAGCAAGTCTCCATGCAAGATGGAGGCGACGAGGATATTTTGTGATAATTGCTTGCAAAAACTGCCCTCAAAATGTATGTAATGTGTCTTGGAGTTAAGTTTGTCTTAGAATTGTTTTAAGAACTTGTAAGCTTTTGAGTTGTGAGATGAGCTTTGTCCACTTATCTCTATTATTAATGGTGCACATGCTATGAAATTTTTTATGAATCTATATTTTTCTTGAGCTTCATTTTGAAATTTGTTTATTTTGTTCATTCATTTTTTTGGCCTCTAACTAAGATTATCTGTGTGCACACTCCCTTATTGGTATTATTGATAAATATTTCAAAGGAAGATATTTAAAATGTGTTTGTTTTTATAAACAACAAAAAATATAATTGCTTAATACACGCACTTGTTTTTTTTTTTTGCCTAAGTGCACATGCTACCTTTTCAACAACTTCATTTACAAATAAAGAAAAAATAATTTTATAAAATATTTAACAAATAAAAAATGTTATTATAATGACTTATGATACCTTAATTGGTAATCATTAAGTAGAATCTAATTTATTTTTAAAAATCGCTACATTTTAGGGTTGGCAAGAATATTGGTCCATCACGTTCCGACCCAAACCGATATGGTTCCAAACCATGCCAAATGGGTTTTAAAATTTTCATCCTGGTCTCGATCCTCGATTGGAATTGGGATGGGACCAATTCCAGAAATGCAGACCCGGTCCATCTCGAACCATTCCGATTACTATAATGGATTTGCTTCAAGCCCATGCCCAACTCTATGTATTGTGTAAGTAACTTAGTAAACTAACTACTTTTTCTTCTTCTCATCAGTTCATTCCATCTTTCCCTTTCTTTCTGCATATTTTTATCAGTCCAAACATTTAACTACTATCACAAGAACATAGGCTTGAACTCAATGTCTGTACTATGCTTTTCTTTCTTGTTTAACATAGGCTTCAACTCAATGTCTGTTCCATGCTTTTCTTTTTGTTTCACCATTCAAATTACTTGATATACAAAAAGAGTTAACACACATTGCCGCCAATGAATTACCTGTAAATGAATTCACTGAATAAGCTAAATTTCTTTCTTTCTGATTCAAAACCAAGAAGCATTCAATCAAACAGTTGGTCGGTGTGTGTAAAATGACCAATCTTTAAGTCGAATGAATTCAAAAGAAAGAAGAATTGGTTGGATAGAGAGACGTTGTCGTCGATCTCAACGCAAAGTTGTGAATCAAATGCATAGCTTTTCTTTTTGACACACCACACAGAGAGAGAAAGCATGTGAGGAGGAGAATAAGAAATGTGAGTGAAGAGAAAGCCTGTGCGTGCAATTTTCAGAGGTCAAAATAGTTTTTTTTCGTCATCTTTGTTTTGTTTAATCAAAGTGCAAGAGAGAAGAACCAAGAGTTTCTCTTTTGTTTATGTGTCTTCACCAGAAACACAAATTCATTGCCACAAGAAGAACCAGCGGTGGGTATTGTGGGAGAAAAAAATAATCCTTAGCCCAGCAGAATAAGAAAACCCAAAAATTTGAGTTATTTGCGAGAAGCGCAAAAATTACTCACAAAAGTTACAATAGAGAAAGCCCAAGTCTGGGCTCAATACCACCATGCTCAGTTGAGCACACAAGCTTGCAGGAGAGGTGTCTCCAAATAGGAAGTTACAGTCACCAATGAGAGGTTACAACTATCTACGGAAGTTACAACTACCTAAGAAAAGTTATAACCGCCTGCAAGCAGATGACTCACTCATTTGCCAAGTGCCTCACTCATCTGCTACATGTCTCACTCATCTGCCAGCAATTTACTCGTTCCGCCTCTATAAAAAACCAAACACAAAGCCATCTGGAGGTAACTCTTTCTTGATTCACAATTCTCTCTACAAATATAGAGAAATAAATACTTTCCTAAAGGCATTGCTTTAATTTTGGCATCAAAGTCCTCGTAGCAGACACCACACCGGTGTCAAGAATTAATCTCTATCTTATACAGATTACTCCGCGTGATCTGGTGAAATTTGCATCCACAAATTGGTGCTTTCAATGAGAGCTTGAATCAAACTAATTGCAAGCTCTTTTCCTTCGATAAAAAAACTTTCATTCATTCACTTTAAATTTTCTTTCACAAACACTTTTGTTTACGAAGTTTTCTTTCAACACAATGGTGGGAACTCGAAAACAAACTGGCAAAAATAATATTGCACAGACATTTGCTCGTATAGGGCTATCATCACTGCCATAGATTCAACTGCCACCAGCACAATCACTGGTAGTAGATCTACCACTGCCGGCAGACCATCAAGTGCAACCTTCCACCCAACAACTGAACCCAATGGAGATGAAACAACAAGAAAATCTCGCAAGTCGGATCGCTAATTTGACTAAAATATTGGAGGACCAAACTCGGGTGGTAGAGCGATTAGTAAGTATATAGCCAAGGCAGAAGACACATTGTCATCTACTGGTAGACCATGTGCATGGGAGCAAAAGTAGTCATCCATTGAGGGAAAATAATCCATCTGGAAGCATGCATTCAAGATTAGGTCCATGAACAAATGTGCACTCTAGGCTCGGGCCTCAAATATGAGTCTTCTCAAGGTGGGCTCCCAAGCAACTATACACTCAAGGCTGAGGTCAGAGATAACGCCAGATATGAGTGGTCGACGCAGAAGATAGAATTCCGATGGATGTGAACAACGCAGATGATCAAATCTGGATCATTATATTAATTTGTCCCTAAACTGCCATGTCGTTGAGCGGCATAGACTGCCCTACCATGCAGCCGATCAGCAAAATGCACTCAGGCTCTGAGCAGTTGAGGAATTCGCGAGTCATGGAAAATCTAAATGTTGTTTTGTGCAAAGAGGTGACCTTAGTAAACACTTCACCTTTTACAAATGACATTGAAAAGAATCCTCCACCGGAAAAGTTTTCCATACCAATCTTTACTCCTTTCAGGGGAGATTATGATCATGAGAGACACTTGAAGCAATTTCGAAGTGTCATGACTCTTCACAAAAATGATGACACACTTATGTGAAAAATATTTTCTATGACTTTATAAGGAGTGACCCAAGATTGGTTCCACACTTTGACCCCACGGTCGATCAACAACTTTGGGGAGCTTTCCCTTGTTTTAACAAAGGAGTATTCATCCTATCGAACAATAAAAAAACATGTTGACCACCTCTTCAACATGAAAAAAGTCAAATGAATCTCTCCGAGACTTCATCAAAAGATTCAAGGCAAAAAGGGCGAGCATAAATTTGTGTGATGACCAAATTGCATCCTTAGCTTTCAAGAAGGGTATGCCCGCAGATCACCTATTGTATGGCAAATTGACCATGAAACCGAGCAAAAATCTTGTAGAAATTTTCGTCATGGCAGAACGCTATGCATTGTGGGCTGACAAAAAAATGTACTAAGGCACCAGATATACCTTAGGAAGATAGTCAACCCGCACAAACAAATACAGATAAGGAGGAGTATAAAAGGAACAAGGGTGACTAGCGTAGAATACACTCCTCAACACGAGACTCCTCAGCTAGTAGAACATACACAAAGTTCACCGTTCCGATCAATCAAACTCTCCGGCGAAGAAGAATCTGATGATTGCAGCAACCGACCATTTCACAAAGTGGATTGAAGTTGAGGCGTCCTAGCTTTTTTTTTTTTTAGCTTTTTAGAAAGAAAAAAAAAAGATGCAATGTACATACCAGAAAAAAAAAACTTGATTGTATTTTATCTCTTTATTCTTTTTTATCTCTTCAACAAGAGACTCGTCATCCGGTAGAACATACACAGAGTTATCTGTTTTGGTAAATCACATTCTCCACGAGAAGAACCAACCTTGGCTGAAGAGACCGCCATCAATGAAAGGAGATCCTGCAAAACAAATCTGAACAAATATTTGCATATACCTCAGTAGAAGATATGTCATTCAGATAACACACCTTCTTCAGTTGAAATAGTGAAATACGAGAATTCGTTTTACATGTCCTTCAGCATAAGACATTTAGAAACACAAACATTTATGTATACCTCAGTAGAGGATGACACTCTCCGTGAGTGGGTAATTTAATGCATAAAAACATTTTACTTGACTACTCAAATCTATTTAAATTTAGTCAAGTGGCCAGCAGACCACACAATAGAGGATCACACCTCAGTAGAAGATGGAATTCTCAGTGAGTGTGTAATTCAATGCATGAAAGAATTTCACTCATGACTACTTAAATCCATTTAAGTTTAGTCAAGTGGTCAGCAGACCACACACACCAAATGCTCAAATGCCTTAGTAGAGGATCACATCTTAGTAGAGGATGTCACTCTCCGTTAGTAGGTATTTCAATTAATCAATCACTAAGCATAGAAACATCTTACTCAAGACTACTTACATATTTTTTAAGTTTTGTCAAGTGGTCAACAGATCACACAACATTTGCATGCATTTTCTAAGATAAATAGATTTGAATCCATGATTAATTTCCAAAAGTTATGCTTAAATTCCGACTTAAGCATATTGGAAACTCATGAAAGAGACCAATCAAGCTTCTGCATGCTTAATGAAAATATTTCTAAGTCAGCAAACCAACAAACATACACAAAGTTTGAAGATCCTAAAAGCAAAGAAGATCACTAGTTGACATGAAGTCACCATCAACTCCAAAAGAAATTCAAAATCTGACTAGTACAACAACAACTTTGGATCGATTATTGAGTAGATCATTAGACAAATCCAGGAGAGGACCTGTACATCTACTTGGCACTTTCAAATGTAGCAGTTAGCTCAATTCTCAACAGTGAAGAGTTGGGGGCACAACTTCCTCCCAAATGCTTGTCAAAAATTCATGAACCCCCATTCACCCTTTCAGTCACTACAGATGAACCACTATGGTAGTCATCAACCTTCCACCAACCAATGATTATAGCTCTTATACCACATTGCCACCAAAGTGTACCTTTATGTTCCAAGTTGAAAGTTCAGCTCCCCATGTACCATCGCTGCAATATAACATTGTGTTACGCAATAGTAACACATAATATATATTATCATCACCCACATGCAAATCCTTTAAGCAAACACTTGCAAACCCCTTAAGCAAACACATTCAAACAAACTATGCACAATACTGTTGATTTTATCGAACATGATATAAGCATATGCACACTACTGTTGTATTATCTCAAACATGATATAAGCCTTGTATTCTCTGAAACATGATATAAGCCTGTGCAAACTACTGTTGGTGATGAATATATAAGGAAGTCAAAGACTAGACACAAGGAAGTTAGCCTATGCACACTAGATGGCAAAACAACAAGACATAAAGAAGCCAGACATGAAAATTTGACACCAATCATCACTATGGAAGTCACACAAGGAATGTATAAATGTTGATGCATTTACTCACAATCCATGTGTTGTTACACACAAAGAATGTAACAGTAGTGGGTAATGCATAAATAGTGTGTAGTTACATACAATAGTATAATGTAACAGTTGTGTACATTTACGCACAAGGAATGTAATAAGGGAATCCTTGATACTCATGTATGAACAAAATTATCAACAAGCCCTAATCCTAAATCGACATGCATAATAAAACCCTAAACAAGAAATGAGAAACTTACAATATTTCACGCCATGGAACATTAAGAGCTCTAGGAGAGTAAACCTCTGGTTTGATGCCTTCCATAAACTCGTCAGAGTCAGAAGAAGTGAAATTTGCACCTCAGATTGGGGTACTCGTCACTTGAATAGTCACTGAAGTCACTCATTCCACTATTGCAACCACTAAACGGAGTGTAATCCTCCCAATGTATACTCGAAGCAATGCTACTGTCACTGCTAATGTCCATCAAATATGTTGGCCTCTTCTTCATTCGTGCTCAGCTCTAGGGTTCAAACGATCAACCCAATTGTTTATTCTTCAACTGACAAATCGCACGAACAAAAGAGAGAGAGAGAGATAAGAGAAGAGAGAGAATATAGACTTGAAAAATAAAGTTTTTCGCTTTAGGGATCCACTGACTAGTTTGGTACAATGGGAAAGAATAGATGGCGCACACAATGGAGTTTTTGCACAGAAATTATAGTGTTGAAGGAGAACACAGAGAAGAGAAATGCAAAATGGGGAGGGGGGGGGGGAGTTTTCCCTCCAACTCTTTGTACGGTGATGATGATCGATTGGGTAGGTACAAAATTTCGATCCAAGCCATCCACGCCGGATAACTTTATGATGGATGGTCTGGATTGAATTCTTTCAAATCAATTGCATTCCCGCGCGCGATGCACGTGCAAAGGTCTTAAGGGTATTTTCGTCACCAATTCCAGATACGTGAGGGCAATAATGGTCAATGGATGTGGACCGCAAGTCTGGGGGCATCTGCAGTACGATTTTCTTTTGGGACTAATTCTGAATTAACTATGTATTTTGGGGGTAAGTTTAATCAATTATTTTCTTTTCGGAGATAAATCAAATTACCTATTTACCCTGTATCAATTCGATGCCCTCATCATTGTCAAAAAAATTAAAATTGAGTTTTGGAAGTTGGGTCCCCTCATTATTCAATGGCTATAGAGAAGATTTCCCTTAAGATTATTGAATGATCTTTGCAATTCTCAACACTTGTATCAATGAAAAAAAAACGAGTCGTGCCTATTTTATAGAGCTATCTTAAAAAGTCTTTCAACTTTGTGATGCAAGTGAATAATGAAAGTGTCAATGAATGAACACTGAAATTGTGTCTGTGTCAGTTTTTCATTATTAAATTTAGCCCCCAAAAAATGCTACTAACATTATATATCCTCACTCATATTTTCCCTTTTTATATTTTGAAAAATCTAAATCAATCCTTTTTGCTTTAAATTGTCAAATTACAAATGGATCCTTAAGAAAAACTTGAAGTTGCCCCTAAACATTATTAATTATAAAAAGATACTTCTTATGCAAAAATATTTGATTAAATAGTACTAAACTATCATTTTATTTTAAGGTAACACTATATATCCCTTGGGGTACCAAAATTTTAAAAATGAAACGCATGTCCTTATGGTTTGCTGAGAAATTTACAGATTTATTGTCTGTCTGATTCGCCATTTTATTTGAGAAATGAAATCTATTTCCCTTGTTATGCATATTTTCGCTGTTTAGTTGTCTATTTACTGACAGAAAATTGATTCTTCATTAAAAAAATTTCCCACTACTCATGGGAATCCGAATCCGAATCCGAATCCGAGAGGAGGTCTCAGAATCAGAATCTCGAAAACAGTTTCAATTTTCATGTCTATTTTTTGGGCAACCAAACAGACCATTAGTAAATTTTAAACAAAAGAAAACAAATGTCTGAGCTACTTTTTTTTTTTATTCTTTAAGACTCAAGTACGTTTTGAAAATATTTGCAAACAATAGATATAGTCTTCCATCTTAAAATAATAATAATAATAATAATAGTTATGGATACACATGTAATGTGTGTGAACGTATTAGTGAAAATAAATAATAATAAAATGTAGATTTTCGGGACACAAATTCATGACCCAAATTAAACTTGAACGGATAGTAGTAGTTCATTATTATTAAAAATGTTCACCCAAAAAAAAAAAGTTTGAACTGATAAGTGAGAAAAGCAAATTAGGGTTGACAGTTTGGTTTTTCGCCTAAACATTAACAAAATCGATCCGATTCTAATTTATGCAAAACATAACCGAACCAAACCAACTTAAATCGAATCAAAACCGAACCGATCGACTATTTTAAACATATTATATTATTTTTATATATAACATATATTATTTATTATATATATTTGGTCGGTTAAAATCACATAGAAACCGAAAACCGAACCCAAATCAATTTTGAATTTTTTAAAATCGAAACC